>JAGDQP010013462.1:0-45429 GCA_022664845.1 Lepisma saccharinum
AAATAGTGTAATCCTATTATTTGTTCATTACATTAACATTTCCAACATATAGCCAGAAATAAAACACACAGTTCAGAAGAAAGCAGAAATAAGAAGTTCTAATTTCCCCAAAAATACAAATATGAGTGCCTGGAATTTTGATTTTTTTTTCTAGGATGCGACGAAGATATACTTCTATTGTAGTGATGGATATCAGAACGTGTGGTGAAAGAATAATGAAGCTTTCAGAAAGCAGAACATTGCTTCAATTGGTAAAAATGTTGGAGGGTGTTTTATGATTTGGGGTTATGTAATTACTAAGGGAGTGAGTGGCCAGTATTCATACCCTGGATACACATCTTCTAAATCCCAATTTTTTCAATGAATTTTGGATTGTTTGTGGTGTAACATTAACTTGCATATCCTAGGCGAGTGAAGTAGCCAAATCGTTAGCATTAACTCTCTTAGTTCTATTCACAGAATGAAGAATGTAGGTTTCATTCCACGCAGTTAGTTTTCTTGGTTGGCCAAAATGGATTCTATTCCGCAATAATTGCTCTGTTTTATGTTCCTTTATAATGTATCCAACGGTAAAGCTTGGCTTGCAAACAAGCTTGGCTTTCCTGACGCAGTGTGGATTGCTTCAATGCACTACGTAGACTGCTCTTGTACACAAAAGGATACCTAGAACATTTATTTCGAGAAAAGTATTGAATTGTCCAAATACGTTTTTTGCTTTGAATTTACGTATTCCTCACTCTCTCGTTATCTGTTACCTTACAGTTGTATCGAATGGTAGTTAGTTCTGTAGTATTCTATCTAAGGCATCCAAATTATCATAAAAGGCAAGAGATTTCGAAATGGCCCGTGTTTTATGTGTGATACAGTCTGTTTTTCCTGTTTGTTGAACTTGTGAAAATACTTTTCTTACCCCCTATATATAGTTTCCCTATCTACATGTTGTACTAGAAACTCAAAATTACGGTATTAACGGTAAACGATAATTGCATCCAAACAGCAGTTTGATGGATATAGTTCCTACTGCAAGTCTTCTCCTACTTTTGTGTGAGTACTTTTCGCTTACTTTTCTTGTATATTTTTTCTTCTTCTTAAATTATGTTTGTATATGACAAAATCACGACGAGTGATCTTTAACCCTCGGAACGCCAAGATAATTTCATCTCACAGAATGCCAGGATGAGTCATTTTCAACCCATGTATATTTTTCGTATCAAATAAAGTACTTATTCAAAATCAAGGTATTTTAGAGTATGGGGGTATTATTTGTGTTGTATTTATTACATTATATTGTATTTATTTATTTATTTTATTTTTTCAAGTATATACTACAAAATAATGAAAAATACTGACGCAGGTCAAAAGTGCGTCTATTTGCATACCAAAAAAACAAAACAAAAAACAAATTAATTGTTGTATATTAAATTCTGATGAGATAATTGAATAATAATATTATTTGCTCTGTATGTAGATTCATTTGCATATGATACTTGTTGTGGGATTAAGTTTAAATTCTTGTGTGGTTTCATTTGAGTTTATGTTAATATTTGTTTATGTACTGTTGGTGGGAATTCGTATAAAGTATTTGGTTTCTTTGTATAGCTGTATGTGGGTCACATAGTTTCATATTTTAACGTTCGGCGTCTGGCGCGAAAGGACAGAGTTGCCATGGCGCGAATCTTTAGACGTTCAGTTGAAGTATTATTGTTTAGGTAGCGTGGTTAACGGTTTCGGAGCATATAAAAGGCCTCAGCTCCCGCTTTGTATTATCACAACTATGATCGGAAGACAACTATGAACTCGGCAACGACGTCTTCTTCGAAAACTGTCCACGGGGACACACAACTTCTGAGCACCGTTATGTACAGAATTTCTAAGTTCACTGCTTCTTTCGGATGGAGTGCCAGACTTTGTTGCCCTCAGATTTGATGCTTTAAAGAAAGGAAAGAATATGTGATTTTTGTAGCAGTAACTGAAGTAAAGTAAGATCAGAGAATGGCTAGATGCAATGATCACGATATTTAATTACAATCAAACAGTATCCACACGTCAGTAACGCTTGACGGCGCCTCGAACTACAAAGGTTGAACGCTTATAGTCGGTGTGAATGGTGCTTGGACACTGAGAGACGTTGGACGAATTTCGCCTCTACACTAATAGATATATCTATAGGATGGTCCGTGCTTCAATGTTCTCACCTCACTGGATATTGCAAATATCATGGAGGTTTATGTTTTCTACCCTGGCAGTACGTAAGCAATAATACAGAGACGAAAAGCAGGAGCGAAAGCTGTGATAAGTTTTTTATCTTTCTACAAAAAAGGAAACGGGTTCGATTCCCGGAGGCAGCATACTGATGCAATGCCAAATTTTAAAAAGCCGTTGAAAATTGCTTTGGTATAACGAACATCTTTGTGTGGCTTCAAATAGCGACTAAGATGATGGGAGAGGAAATCCCCATGTACTAGTATTAAGGGCGGTTACCAGGCCAAATAAACGTGTAGTATATCGTAGCATGTGTTACGAATTATAATTGAGATAAGTTTCTACAAATATTGGAATTCGTCGGGCAAGAAAGATTAATTTGCTAGTTTCAGATATCGAGGTACTGCAACTCAATTTGTTTGTTTTCTAATGTATCGACGGTGGAGGGAACCATGATGCCATTGTTTATATTATCATATGTCACCGATTTCAGAGGCGAGAACATGAATAAAAAATCTGGGTTAACGTAACGGGATTCCAGTGCTTCGTTTCGCTGCGAAAACAATGAGCACCTTCTACGTCAGCTCTTTGCTAGGAGAAAAATCCCGCACACCACAAAATGACAAAAGAAAAGAAAAAGAGTAAACAGCTGCGAGCAACTTCTTGTGCGTTCGGAAGACCGCACCAGCAAAATTTAAGGATAATCAATTTGGCGAACTCAGGTTAATCTCAGGACGCGAAAGTGCTTGTTAATTATACAAATCTTGTTTATATGTAAATAAACTTTTATTAACCTACGTTATGTTTGCTATGAGGTTTTGCCAGAGAAATTGGCTGGGTTTCGTGAGTCCGCAACCTACCACGCGTTGGTAAAATTTAAATGCATTATTCAAGAATTTCTGGGGAAGATCTGCACAAACCAGAGAACTCTGGACCGTGAAATTTAAACAAAGTAAAAATCATTGCTTGCGTGCAGGAGCTCGAAAAGGGGTTTCAAAAGTGTTTCCAACCAAATCACTGAAAGTAATCTACAAAGAGGTTGGAATAATAAAACACACATTACATAATGACTTGTCGCGGACAGGCACAGCTACAATAAAGGTATAAAAAAACTATTTACAGAATGTACGCCCTCACAGGAACGTACAAAGAGGAAGTAAAAAACCACTCTTTACAATACAGAAAAAATAATACATAAAATTAACCTTGCAATCATTTTCATGACTACACAAAAATAAAGGTACCATGAGTTTCTTACTTATTTACACATATAAAGTACTACGTATAACATTACCAGAATCAAACTAACTTACTCTCTTACTCTCACATGTAAAGCACACCGTATATGTTTTATTCTGATTCTTGCAAATAAAGCGATTACATTGCCGACAGTATGCGGAGTACTTGTCTTTACCACTACACAAGCAGCAGCATCCACATTTCTTCGCTCCTTGATTATAAAGTGTAGGTCGTTTGGAAAGAGACGTGTGATCATTAGAACCGACAATAATTTGTTATTTTAATATAAAATGAAATTTAAAAATAGTTACACAAAACGCCAAGATTAGATCAAATCGACTCATGCTTGATTTTCTTAAATTATTACACAATAAATACATGAGTTTAACGTCATTTTCTACCATAATATTTTTGGACATGTACGTGAAGAATATACAGAATTTCACTCTTCCATTTAATGACTAATAGACAAAAATAATATTATGACTGTATGGGTTATTTATGACCCGATCTTGGCATTCCGCGCGTTAAACGACAGAAAATACCTTTTCGTTTCTTTCAATCTTTATTTTCTTTTTCTTTTCATTTCTTACTAAATGGTCTTTATCGATGTTATGCACGAAACTCCAGAAACAACACAAGCAATACACGAATTAACTCCTTTAGGCAGGAGAGGGGTATTATACGTGATGTAATTTATATAGGTACTGTAGCACAGGAGTATCAGCGAGAAATTTATCAATGAAATAGATTTGCTAAAGGGAGATACGCTTAGTAGAAAGGGAAAACGAATGACCATGTACTGTAGAAATAGGAGAACCTCCCCATTAGGGGTGCCCACTTCAACTTTGATGCCTCAAACAACAAGATGCCTCTGTTTACCTTGTAAAGCAAAGAAGGTATCAAACTATGGATTTCTAGATAGTATATTGGTACGTAAATAATAGTGATACGTATATCAAACTATTTCATAAAGGCAAGTGACATATTATCTTCTAAATTGCATTTTCTCACATACGCGTGTTGATGTGAATCTTGGGCTGTCCAAAATCAAAGTATACTCATCTGTAAAAGATTATTTACAACTAAAGTTCTTTTAAAAACACTCTAAAAATACCATACTGTAAGTAAGTCGTTCGAAGAACTTTCAGCATCGTCGAATCGATTCTTTGCGTATTCCGGTTACATATGATACACATATAATTTGTAAAAGTACAGAATTAGTTAATTTCGTTTTCCCAGAAATAATGAATTTTCAGTGTTACATTTAAATGTTCAAAATCTTGTTTCCAAATATGAAGAACTTCTAGAATTCTCAATTATTGCTATAAGTGAAACGCGTCTCCTTCATCAAGAACAAGCAAACTATATTTCGCTTCCTAATTACATATATGAAAATAAAATAAGAAGCTATGGTAAAATAAATACATGCCAAGGGCATGGCGGAGTAGGCCTGTACATTAGGTCAACGTTAAATTACATCGTACGCCAAGATTTAAACAGCATGAATAATTTGCAGTCATGTGAAATGTTATGTATTGAACTCAGGCTTTTATTTGGGCAAGGAAACGGTTATAGGTGTTATTTACAGATCTCCCGACAAGAACTATAAAGAATTCCAAAATTGCCTAAGTTTAGTACCAACCAAAATCGACACGGAAGGTAAATATTGCATATTTACCGGAGACATTAACATTCACCTAAATAATGAACGTGAAAGTGTTCAATACCTTAGAATGTTAAATACAAACATCATTAAAATATGTATAACTGTCCCCACGCGCATATAAGGCAACACTCGCAGTATTATAGATCATATTGGAACAAATAAATATAGATATACAATCAGGAGCATTAACTACCCGCATTGAGATCAGTTTTCGGTCTATATGTTCACATCAATAAGAATAAAAAACAGACCCTGCTTGAGAAAAGAAATAGATGTTCGTGATTATTCAGAGATAAAACATAAAATAAAAGAAACAAATTGGTATTAACAGATGTATATAACCCAATTTGTCCGACAGATGCAATACTTCAAACGACAACAGAAAATAATATACGGGAATGTACGGTAATCAGAAAAGTAAATAGGAAATATGTAGTTAAAATCCAGTCATGGATGACTGTCACTATACTTATGTCGTGAGGCATATTACGTGTAAAAATGTAATTCTGTAAATATGTAATTAAAAAAATGTTTATTTGATTTCCACACAAACAAACCATTCTGTTTCAGCAGTAAGAACATGGGCACTCTCTGCCAGTCTATATTACAAATTCTACCACTTACAGTGAGTTCAAAAATATGGTTAAACATTTCCTCCATCGGAAGCAATTACTAAGCTCATACTCTTATGACCCAACCTGACAATTTCACTCATTGGTATTGTGTAATTAGAAACATTATATATTTGTAACGTCTTTTTCTTTCCTCGTACATATGTAACTGTTGACACCAATAATATATATATATATATTATTTATTATATATATATATATATCATTTATTATATATATATATATATATATATATATATATATAGTGTGTGTTGGGTGTCTGTATCTGTGTGTGTGTGTGTGTGAGTGAGTGAGTGTATTTAGTATATAGGATTGTTTATTATTATTATTATTCTTTTATCATTCTTTTTTGTATTGTAATTCGCTTATATTACTAACATTGTATATTTCATACAATTCTATTATTGTTGTATTGCCCTTATTAGTGGCTAATGTGCACTATTCTTTTTTCTCTTATTGTAATATTGTAACCATGCTCTTACTTTGATAAGGGTTAGGTGGCAAAGCAGCCATAGGCTGAACCTCGCCCGCTTCAATAAAGACCATTTCATTTCAATTCAATTCAATTTAAACCGCCAGGACGTTACTTAATTTTATAAAGAAAAATATAAACTTTGGGAAAAGAGAAACATCCATTTCATTTACACCTTAGTGACAAATATGAACAATACTAGAATATATCAAAGACAGTTATAGAAAAAGCTAAAAACTGACTACTATACGAATGCCATGTTGCAAGTGCGAACTAACACCAAGGAAACATCATAAACAGGCAATAAATCTTAAGAAATCGGTAGAAAATAGTGACATTACCATTGAAGACGAATCTGTCCAATTCATTACGGATCCAGAAAACGTCACGAATGAATTCAATACATACTTCACGGGTATTGGGGAAGACTTAACAGCTAATATAAAAATATAACGAATGATGAACAAACCACATTGTTTCTTAATCGAGCAAGTAAAATGGAAATTTATATCATCGTAAAAGCATTACGAAACAAAACAAGTGCTGGGTATGACAATATCAGTACTAAAATTATTAAAGAAACTGCGACAGAATTAGGTCCAGTTCTAAACCATATAGTTAATTTAATGTTTCTGACCGGGGCCTTCCCCGATTCACTAAAAATAGCTCAAATAATACCAGTTTTCAAGGGTGGAAATAACAAAGATAAATCTAATTATCAGCCTATATCTATACTCCCTATATTAAGCAAAGTATTTGAAAAAGCCATATGTTCAAGAATAACTAGTTTCATTGATAAGCACAAGATTATAAAACAAGAACAACATGGATTTCAGAAAAAAACAATCTACGCAACTTGCTGTCAGTAAACTTTCAAAATACATCTCTGAAGCCCTTGATGAGAGCAAGTACGTAATAGGGGTATTCATGGATCTAAAAACGTATTTGATACGGTAAATCATAAGATATTGCATCATAAGCCATATTGTTATGGGATACGCGGTATTGCTTACGATCTCTTCAAAAGTTATCTTCAAAATCGAAAGCAATACGCTTATGTTAATAAGGCGATTTCAAACTTAAAAGCAGTAAATTGTGAATACCGCAGGGGTCTGTCTTAGGGCCGCTACTATTTTTGTTATATATTAATGATTTGCCGGAAATTTTAAGTGAATCAAAGTGTCTGTTATTTGCAGACGACATAATTATATTTAAGAAAGGATCCGCACTTGATTTAGTGCAAAAGGCAGTTAATAACGACTTAGGAAGATTAGAGCAGTGGTTCAAAATTAATAAATTAACGTAGAATGTTGCAGAAACAAAATGCGTATATTTCAGAAATATTCATAAAATAGAAAAAAAAATATTATCCTATTACAATCAATTCTGAAAACATACTTACAGTTTCAAATACGGTATAAAGTATGACGAATATTTCACATGGGAAAAACACTTTATAGAAATAAGCAAAATGCGTCACTACATATCGGTATACTCTTCAAAATTTCCCGGACGTTTCCCGAAAATATAACTATGATTTATTATTTTGATTTTGTACACCCATACGTTTCGTATAGCATTGAATCATGGTATGGGAACTTAAGTATATAATACAAACGAAAATTATTTGCATTGCAAAAGAGAGCAATTAGAATAATGAAAGGTGCAGACTTTCTGGCGCATACGCGTCCTCTATTTGAAGAGTTTGAAATAAAAACGCTAGAGGAACTTTATGTATATAGACTAAGTTGCCTAATGTGCAGGATAATCAATAACGATGTAACTTTATTATTGTCCCAAGTAACAGCTTTAACATACCCTAAAAGAACAAGATCAATAACAAACAGTCAGTTAATAATACCCAACCCACGCTTAAACGAAGTCTTACATATAATAGTATTAGTGTTTGGAATTCCTTATCCTCGAACATAAGAACAGCAACAGCATATAAAACATTCAGAAACAAGTGAACACCTTTCTCCAGCAAAACCAAACTAAATTATAAATATAGTACTACATTTTATATAGTACAATTGATTAAGTATATTGTCACCCAATTGTATATGTAATCTTCAGAGATGTTATCATGTAATTATTTAACCAATATATTTGTAGTTTTCATTTAGTAGTTTTGTATAATCATTCATATTATCGCATTATTATATAATCACTGTATTTTTCGCTATTTTTATAAGAAATTAACAATTATTGAGAGGAGGAACAATAAGCAGAAATTGCTCGGTTCCACCTAAATTTCTATAGCCTGTTAATTCTATATTATTAATAATCCAAATGTATTGTATTACATTATGGTGAGTGCTACGGCCTTGGAAACAAGACTATCGTTCATCTATTTTCTGGAACACAAGATTTCTTAATACTCTTGGTATTCCACATGCTTTTTGACCTGTTGGAATCGGATGGTTTGCGCCTTTTCGGTAGTTCCCCTATTTTGATCAGAAGCTATGATGTCTCCTGGTCATTTGCCTCGACGGATAGTGTGGGTCTTGAAGGTGGATGGTAATGTAGTTTCCTTCTCATACATGATTGATAAACCTAGATGTAATCACGGATGTCCTTATGCATCGTTTCCCAAAATTAATTTTCCATTTCTGCGGAATGTTTTGTAATATCCAAAAAGCCCAAGTTGTTGTAGACTCTATGGACGTGTTGTACCAGGAAATGAGGCACCATTCATTACTCGTCACTAACCTGGTAGATGGAACTCTTTCTTAACATTATACCGTTCTCCACTTGGTTATACTGGCGTATGTTCTTACTCAGCTGGTGATCGGCAGCGTGTTCGAGGTACTCGATGTATTTCTTTATATTTTCTTTGTATTTCTTTATATCCTGGTGGGATCCCCAGAACTTGGAATCAATGTTCTCGAGGTTTGAATTTGAAGTGATGCACCATGTCCATGTAATTCCTTCTTGTGCAAGTGCACCCTCGAAAGGGCATCAGCTGCCACGTTCCTTTCTCCTGGCATGTATCGTATTTCAATAGCCAAATGCTGAATTTCTAAATTTCATGTGTATAATTGCGTGTTCCAGCATTTAATTTTTTGAAGTGAACTACATATAATGATTAGAATGTACAATAACCGTTTTCCCAGATTATACATTATCCCATCTGCTCACTGTATGGATAAGTGTAGGAGTTCTAGACCTATGGTTCTTTATGTCGCCTCACATGGTTCGAGCACCTTTCCCTGAAACAGATGATTCTCTTTTCCGTTTCATTTTCCTCAAATAAGATTCCCGCTATGGATATGGTTGACACGTCCACGGTGATTGGTATGGCATATCTTGTCGTGAATATGACATCACATTCTCACGTAACTCAGCCTTTAGTTGGGACATGCACGTATTGTGTTCCTGGAGCCACTGCCACTTCTTGCTTTGTCGCAGATGTTGATACAGGGTTGCGACCTTCCGAGCATAACCACATACGAACCTCGAACACCAATTAAATAATCATCATACTATACGAATAGCTTTAATATAATAGGTATATTCTTGATAGCTGTCACGCATTCCTAGCTCATTGTGATGCCTCATAGCGTGGCGACATACCAGAACTTACATTTCTTGAAGTTTACAGTCACTCCCTCCTGCCTTAGCTTGCTCAGGACTTCATCGAGCAGCGACAGGTGTTCATTGTTCATTCACGTGTCTTCCAAGAATATTTCACGAGATCTAGGTGGTGGTGTACTTAATACCGTGGTCCTGGCGAGCAAATTCTCAATGTTTTCCACCTTCATCTGTCCATCAATTCGGCTCAATAAAATAAAAGCAGACGCGTACGTCTACTGGATATTTGTTCCTAACTACCACCAACGTACGAGGATGTTTCAAGATCGTGGGTACAATTATTCTATGCGCAGATGGGATAAAGTGTTATCTGGGAGGCTGGTTATTGTACATTCTGATCATTATATGTAGTTCACTTCAAAAAATTAAATCCTGGAACACACAATTATACACATGGAACTTAGAAATTCAGCATCTGGATATTGAAATGTGATACATGCTAGGAGAAAGGAACGTGGCAGCAGATACCTTTTCGCGGGTGCACTTGGACAAGAAGAAATTAATCATGGTGCATCCCTTCAAATCGAAAATATGAAGAAATACATCGAGTACCTCGAACACGCTGCCGATCACCAGCTGAGTAAGAACATACGCCAGTATAACCAAGTGGAGAACGGTATTCTGTTAAGGAAGAGTTCCATCTACCAGGTTAGTGGTGAGTAATGGTGCCTCATTTCCTGATACAATACGAACATAGAGCCCACGAACATACAACTTGGGCTTTTTGGATATTACAAAATATTCCGCAGAAATGGAAAATTAATTTTGGGAAACGATGCATAAGGACATCCGTGATTATATCTAGGATTACCAATCATACATGAGAAGGAAACCACATTGCCATCCACCTTCAAGACCCACACTATCCGTCGAGGCAAATGACCAAGAGACATCATAGCATCTGATCAAAACAGGGGAACTACAGAAAAGGCGCAAACCATCCGATATCAACAAGTCAAAAAGAATGTGGAACCCCAAGTGTATAAAAAACCTTTAAATATTCCAGAAGAAAGAAGAAAGATAATCCTGTTTCCAGAGCCCGTAGCAGTCACCATATGTAACCGGAACACACCAGGAGCAGAATCAACGGTACTGCAATTTCTTCGCACGACTTACTTACGGTATAGTTTTTGCACAGTATGTTTTTTGCAAAGTTGTGCTTGTTGCAAGTAGCATTTTTTCAAGGCGCAATGACGATATTAACAGTCGCATACAAAAGAGAGCAGAACCCCAGCCTGGTTTTTTGTTAATGATTTATATTATTTTCTGAGTTATGACTTGAAACTTGGTGACATTTAAAATATGTACCTTCCGGAGATAGTCCTGTATAGCTTTGCTTCCCACCAAAGGGAAGTGTAACAAATTTAATTTTTATTGCATGCTCATGAATTCTTTAGCATACACGTTCGTTTTCTTCATAAACGCGTACTTATTTTGTTGTTGATTGTTCAGATTTCCCGTAGGTGGCAGAAGAGTAAATGTTCCTGTGCTATTACGTAAGAAGTTTGTAACATATCTTAGAAGATAACATAGTTAATTTTCACTCAATGAAATGATTGTTGCTTGTTCTTTTATTTGCGCTGGTCTTCTTGTAACAAATATATCTGCTCTAGACACAGGGCCAACGTAAACTATATTGCCATTAGGAAGTGTCGAAGCACTGTTTACCAAGAAAAAGGTATTAAATTTCCTGAAATAAATAAATTATATGTATTAATTCCTTTGTAAATAAGAACTAATTTAGTGTATTTAATTAACGAGACCTATTCTAGTATAAATTCTACATTCATGTAATATAAATTGGAGTTATATGAGAACAGTTGCAGATCCACGATTTTCATGAGATGGGACGTAGGTGGAATTAATATTTGTAGATAAAATAGGTAGATTTGGGAAAAAGTCGAAATTTTTCTTATAAAAATTGTTGAACTAATGCTATAAAGCAAAGCGTCTTCCCACGAGGGGGCGCGTGTCCCCATGTCTTCATTCCGAATTTGCCACAGATAAATAAATGAGGTCGGTTTGGAAACAAATGGAAACCTTTTCTTTGATAGATTGCTCAAATAATGCTACAAAAAATAAAGCATTTTCCATTTAAAGGCCCCCCTTGTCCACTCTCTGGCTACGCCACTGAAAGATAACCTAAAATACGTATTTCTGCCCGATATGCTTAGAAGATATTCAATTACATATTTCTTGCCTGATTTCTTTGTTGTAAGGGTAATTACAACGATTGAAAGTTTGTGATGAGCCTTTGGTATTTATCGCTGCAAATTTAGCATTTGTATGCGACTATTAAGTGTTTGCTCTATTCAATGAATTCTTTTTCCAAAGGCTCAGTGGCTACTCCTTATGTTATTTCCTTTGTAAAGAAATTTGTATCTCTTCCTTCGACGGCAGAATGCCCATCAAATAGTAGCCTCTAATACAGATTACAACAAAGAGATACTTCTCCTCTCCATAACTGAGAACTATTATATCTTCACCGTGGCAGAGCGTGAAGGACCAGTGGACCTGAGAATTGCAAATTAGTAGACTAAGATTCTAACCAGTTATAGAAGTACTTCATGACTTCCAGAAACAAGTAACTAGATTCTCGGTGTTTTCTTTAAAAAATGGTAACCAGATCCGCATTATTGTGCTATTCAAGTATTAAGCTTTATAAGCTTTGTTTCTATATTTCAACCTTCCACATAATACGATTTCACAAGTAAAAGAAAAGCGATATTCAGAATTCACTATAACTACAAATTACATACAGGCTATTTACTAACGATTTGCATTTCCTCTATATTTTATAACAAAAATATGTGTTGATTTCGAACTTTTGTAGAACATTGCGAAATATGAAACATTGATAGCGTATTCGAATATGCTACGTGTAATAAATTGAGAAATTCCTGTTGATGGTAGTGCTTAAATATTGATGAGGTACTATAGATGCTTAATAATTCAGAGTAATAAACTCTAAAATATAATGACATATAGCGCTAGAAGTTAGAAGATCCCCTTAAAACATCACTAAATTGAAATGAAATGAGACATTCTATTCGGTATAAAGCCTAACGTTATTTATTACTTTTTATCATTATTGTAGAATATAATTCTATTTAGAACAATGGTATTATTTTGAAATTCAGCGAATACTTTGCTACAAATCACGTTTCGAAATATTGGGTAATAGAAACTGGCTATTCGCACTTAGGGAAGATTTTACTTTATAAAATTTTCGAAGTGTCCTCAACCTACTTTTCTTAACGCAAAACAACTCTGTTTAAAGAAGCAGGCTATTGTCTTAAACAGCTTACTGTAGAGCTATTTTAATCTTGTTGAGATGTTTAATTTAGAACGTAGCTCCTATGATTTGTCGAATACTTTGGAGCTGCTTGACTAGTTGACTAACCATTTAGAGACAAGCGTATTTCTTAATTTCTTATACTAGGTATAGAGTTGGATTGAAATAATGCAAAAATGCACACCTTTTCTATTTTGATCAATACAAGCCAGTGTCCCTTAAACTAGCCGTGAAAATATGCCTTTTATCTAACCTAAATGAATTGTAATACTATTGGACATCCCATAATTTTTTCTTTCTGTCGAGCATCGTTATTATCGTGATTCCTGGCAATTATAACATTTTAGATAGTCTATAAAAGTACAACACTTACGAGAGAGGTGACTGTTCCTCTGTCCTTCGTTGTCTTTTTGTTGTTATACGGGTACCATTCAACTTTGTTCGATATATTAAGTTGTTGTTAAACTCGAATCACTGACATCAGAGCCGAATCCCAATAATAATTGAAATGCATACATGTCGAACTATCTTTTCAATACATACGAAAATCCGGTGTTAAAGTAATCTCAGACTCGTGGTGTTAACTGTAACTGTTTGTCTAATATAGATATTATAGTAGTCGAGTTATACAGGAGATATGTAGTAATCACTATTGTCTGAAGTTCATAAACAATGTTGTCCTTGAGACACTGAAACTCCAAAGACTTCTTTGGCTTCGACTAGCACTTCGATTTCAGACCTTACACTTTGCCTTAGACTACACTAACACCCGAAAAATATATTTCCTTCTTTTCTAAAATATAGTTTCTTATTTACATCCCAAAACTCAGTATTTAGATTTCTTTTCCTCGTTCTTTCCCTTATCTCAGCAGTTGTGACATAATATGACGAAGAACGTGAAGTTATTCCTCGTTCGTCAACACTCATGCAAGAAACTCATTATCATCAGTTCGATATCTTTAAATTCTGAATTTAATTGTATTACCATTGGTTACATAACAGCCTATTGTACAATCGTTTCCCTTAACCTAACACATATTTTATATTAAACAATATTCGTCCATAATTCTATGAGCTCTGAAATTAAATTAAGGATTAAATATTAGTCGAATAGTTAGGTCACTCGTTCTCTGTGCACTTGGTCCTGATTGAAATAGGGTGGAAATCTATCGAACGGATTGGTTCGGATCCCATTTTAACAAAAATAAATTCTTTAAATCCTTAAGGAGTTTTAAACTCGCTTAGGATATCAATATCTAGTAAAGAGACAAAATAGATTTTGCTTATAATTTTCACTATAAATTAGTATTTAGTGAACGAATATTGCGACTAATTAACAGTTTGAAAAGTGAATTTTCAACTGTAGTGAAATAATGATCATGTTGTCTCAAGAAATCTGGTGTATTAACAACATTGTAGCTAATGTAATTTTCCAAGCTCTGGTTCATAATGCAGTCTGGCTTGCGGCTGATATCTATAAACTTAAATTTAAATAGATTAAAATAACTTTTGAGCAGATTCAACGTTGTTGTATACACATTGAGAATAAACTGTATTTTAGAATATGCTATGCATTTTCATTTTAGGTTCATAGAAGATCCAAAATAGAAAATTATGTGTTCGTTGGCTAATAGTGACATGTAAGAAAATTCGACTGTAAACCATTACACTGCATAAGATGAACTAAGAGTCTCACATTTCCCATAGTTGTACTTGATGGGTCTTCCTTGTTTCATAGAGGGTGACAGAAAACATTCCGAACATTTCATAAGACATAATATGTCATTTCATAGGACATTAACCCATAATAGTAAATGGATAACCTTTTTAAATGATGCATCACTGGAGACTTGTTTCCTTTGAAGCAAACTGAACGTTTCGCCACTACACTGTACAGTAGATAATGGTCAGGTTGATCACAGCGATGTTCCCAACAGTCCTCTTCTGTTGTATCATGCTAGTGGATGACACGTCTAACGTTAAATAGAGTAAATTGTTATCCCACTAACAATTATCAGTATGCACTATGAAGCTTTACAACACAGGATATCTCGTACAAAATTCACTGAAATTTCAAGCAAGCATCTTTTCAGAAATTGAATCTAAAGGACCTTCAAATGATATCACTTTGGCCTTGATGCGCTATAAGAAAATTGGAGACTTTGTCACTAGAGCGCAAATAATGAATCAACATTGTTAGGGTTACTACAGTGTAAAGTGAACATTTTCTCATCCTCTTTTCGGGAACACTTAAACTTCGGAACACTGATAAAGAAACCGGACATGAAGTCCAAATTCCAGATTTATAGTTGCCTGAAAACCTTAAATAAAATTCAAATTGTCCAAAAACTCAGCACACCATATACAACTCCGCAGCCAACTATAGTGACTAAGATATTCTAGGTTGGGACTTAGTTAAACTGGCGAATGTCAGGATGGCATCTTTTAAGTAAAACCTTTCCAATCTTCTACCTAATCCATCTGGTCTGAGTTAAAGATTATAGCCATAAATAAATTCAATTCGCTCTAAGCTATGTACTCCAACTGGTATATTTTAAAACTAAAAACTATTTCTTAAATATCTATATTGTTTAGAATTGTAGATTCATCTGATGATATTTCTCATTTGAACGGATCTTCTTTAGTAGTTCAAAAGTTTCACACGATATATTAAAGATTTTACCACTAACATTGACTCACTGGAGTCAATTTTCATTTGCGATTTTTCCTCCTCCCATACGGTAATGTGCAAAACGGGCTAACTACATTTTGAGTTTTCTACAGTACTAAATGCATTTTAAGTCACTGTAAGAAAAGAACGATGTGCCACCTATTTTTACAATAACTGAGGCATTTGAACTACTGTCTTACGTGATTTGGAATTATAAGAACACTATTTAAAAAATACGCAGAAATACTTTAATTGAAATAGACTTAGTCCGTTTTGCCATTTGTCCCTCCATATAGTTCAAGAGACAAAATTATATCTGTTTGGGGCACTGTTGTCCGGAAGATACAACAATAGTTTAATAACCATTTATAGGTTACTTGGGGGTGGCGCTCGGTAGTTGATACGTACGTGCTTTTCTTCATGGACTGCCAGGACAACAACAGCTTTTCTCCATGAACTTTTACTGACAAAATATTTATTGCTGTTTCAGGGACAAGAAAAGCTGGGGACGAAAACGTTATTTAGGGGACCTTTCCCGAAAATCGGGGACGAATGATCACCTTTCCATAGTGATGATTGTAACAGCCCCTTCTACTGTATGATGAGTTGTAGGTATTCATTTCATTTAGTAGGGACAAATATTTCTTTATTAGCACATGTCCTGTTTGTATTAAGTAAACGTTTCAACGCTTTTCTCCCAAAGTAAAAGATTCTAAAAGATATTTTTAAGGACAATCAAAACACTTTCAAACGATGAGTTCCATAACCCATCTAGTCATTTTAGATAATTGAAGATTTTGCCACTAGGCCTCTGGGAATGCGGTAAGCAAACATAAACTATCACAGTAACTTGTTCCCTTCAAAACTGAAGTGGGCATGTTTCGGAATTTTTCAAATAAACTACCTGATTACGAAATAAACAGTGTGGAAAAGTTTTATGTCCTCACCGGGTATATTATGTGTCAGAGCATGCTGAATGTGAGATTTCCGCCAGTCATTGATTGGGTGAAACGTCGCCAATTTTTCAACAGAAGTATTGAAGTTCTTATTCCCTATTTTCACCTTCTTACACAAATTTACCTTGGCTAACATCAAAGAAGTATAAATACCCTGTTTCTTGTAGTGATTGCAGTAGTAGTAGCGTACCGGTAGTAAAAGAAGAAGAGGAGAAAACAGTGGTGATAGTAGAAGGTGAAGAACAGGAAGCAGAAAGAATAGTAGTAGTATTAGTAAAAGTATAATGTTCATAGTCTTCTGTTTTTAGTTTACGGTAAGGTAATGCAAGTTATTTAAAAAAAAACATTATTATCAACAATTTGTCTTTTTAGAATAAAGGAGGGGTTCAACATGTCTGGGTACCACTTGCTCTGGCTGGCCTCTTTGCATACCTTGTGTCTCATTGCTTCATGGCCGTATATGAGGTAAGGATATAACAACCCACTATTTTAGAAATATAATGTTCTTGTATTAATTTGTGTTGCATGTAGCTATTAATTAAATGTAGGAAACTGTAATGGTTTTCTGTATGAAAATTATAAATGTAAATTCATATAATTTATAATTGAATGTTTTGAATGAAAGCTCTAAAAGTGTAAGAATATGCAACTTATCTATAAAAACTTTGAAAGAACTTGTCATATTATTTTCAAACAGTTGAGTAGATTTTTTAATCTTGAAAATGTGTATTTAGTTTCTTGTATATCTTCTTCAGCCTAATATAGTATGTAGAAGGAAAAATATAGACACTTCGAAAGAAGTTCTCAATCTTAATAATAAACAAAATGTGTAAATTTCGGTTTGTTCTCATAAATAATTTTACCTTCGGTTCTTTGTATGTGTATGCAAAATGTGAGTTAGACAACTGTGAGTCTAAGTTATCCATCTCGTCTACAATATTTTATTCAAGTGTGGAAAGGGGAACAGTATGGTTCAATAGATGTAAGAATAATGAAATAATTACGGCTTTGGTGGGTATGCTATGTCGGTCGTATTGGGGAAACGAAGTGGTTGGGAAACCGGAAGAAAAGAGCCGTTGGGAATACTGACATGTCGTTGGGAGGACGATATTAGAATGGATTTTCGAGAATTAGGTGCTCGTGATTAAAACTGGCTTGATCTTACCTAGGATAGTGTCCAATAGCGAACTTTTGTTACTGCTACAATAAACATGTCAGATACTTAATGAAAAGAAACACATTGAGGTGGCTGGAAAGTTATTGGTGACCAACTATGTACACGCCCAACCTGAGATCTATCGAACTTTCATAGACCCAACGTAAGACACACCAGAACAGCAACTATTTGCTCCCAGATGCGATTAGTAATTTACTGCTGGACTTCTCTGACATTAATATTCAATCCAATTGAGTATAAGTGATTGATGATCATGTTGCAGTCTTGCACGACAACTTCATCATTCTTCAAATATTCTTGTTATTAATAGTAAAAGAAAAAAAATAATCGGTTTCAGGTATAATAAAAGGAATGGAATTTTGTCTATACCTGTTTGAGAAAGTGATGTTAAAAAAACTAGAGAAAGTACTTAAAAAGTATTGCTTCGTAATAGCTTTCATGCAACACACATGTTAGCATAGTGCTTTGTATTAGAGTAAGTGTTTTACCTGCCTCCTCCAAATTCATCTCTTGAACATAGTGGTTGTTGAAGCGCGCTTATAATCAGTATATTGTTTTTTCAGCTACAAAGTGCTCTGCTTGTTATGATGCTCACTACAAGCATCTGCTTGATGAGGAATAAACTCTTTGACGATTTATTTATTTTAATTTTATTTCTATTTTGACCGGTAAAGTTAAGGCTAAATAGCCTTGTCTTCCACATTACCAGTAACATTATTATTAGCATTTACATATCGATACACTTACCACTAGGATACACACAAATAAACAACAAATAAACTTTATTCCTGAAATGATCGAGCGCATACCCCCGCACACATGTACTTACATACATGAACAACTTAATCAAGGTTTAAACCATATGAAATACTGCTGTCATATACCACACCAACGACAAAAATATTAGTATATTTTATCAGGTATAAATAAACTCATTTATTCACACCATTGTGTACACAATCCGATAGAGTTCAACAAGATTGATGGAGCGCTGCTGCTAAATAAATGATGTTTTTCAAAAGGGTACATTAGAAAGATCTGGATTTCATTTCTACTAGTAATATGTTACTGTATTTCCTTTTCAATATTATGTTTGATTGCTTTGTCGTGAGCTCTGAAGGCAACGAATTCCAGAACCTGAGTAGGGTGGCGTCACTTGGGCTCGTTTTAGGAAACTTTGGCTCAAATTTTGGAACCAGATTTGGTTACTTTTTATTCTCTTTTATAGCCCTTATTTTTAATTATAAAAAAGTAGTATTATTTTGCAAAAGAGTATGAGCACTTTTTCCAACCCCTATCTAACATAGCATAAAAGGCAATGAACACATTTCTTCACCCCATTTTTCGCACACCTATTTAATCCTCACCTCGACCTAACCCTTGTGTCCATTGTAGGGGAGCCCTAATATAGCATATTGAATTTTGTAAAAGAGTACGAGCTGTCTTTAATTTATTTTGCGATATGGCGGCCTAATAGTTCCCAATGCCAAAATTTCGACGGATCACCATTAACCTTTGGATTTATGTAGATTATGATGCGAAACGACAAGGTGTTTTTAACTGGAGATTTTTCGATTTATTTTTGCTATATTTTGAGCCGTGTTCGAGATGTCGGGGCTAATGGTTCCTAATTTCCAAAATTTTATCCGATCATCACCAAACTTCGGAATTAGGTAGATCATGATGAAAAACGATAAGGAGTTTATAAGAAGAAATTTTTCGATTTATTTTTGTAATATGTGGGGCCTAATAGTTTCTAATTGCCAAAATTTTGGCCCCACCTGAACTTGTTTAGGGGTTAATTAGAATTAGTTCATTTCATAAAAGACTACGAGCCATATTGTAAAACTCGGAACCGCCTGCTCGAGCTAATCTATAGAACCTACAATAGGAGTTCATAGTATACTATTTCCCCCAACCGTCGTGGTGCATTTGCTATAGACTACGAGCCATATTCTAGAACCTACAGAATATGGTATGCTGTTCCTCATGATGCGTTTTTTTTTGGTTGCTGTAGTTACATTTTAAAAAGGCTACGGCACCTTTTTATTCCCCATTAACATAGTAGAGATTTTATAAAGGACTACGAAGCTCTTTTTCAACCCCTGCACAGCACCATAGCAGAGATTACTCAGGCAACGGGGTTTATAAGCATATAACAAAAATTACATACACATTTTCCCAATCCCTATTTAGCACAGCACACAGGCTACGGTATTTTAGCCCACACCTAGAGATTACACAGATGCACAGGAATATCTGCTAGTACACCAGTGCACGATACGAAGCTCTTTTTAGCACCTACACAGCACTGCTCTAGGCTATTTACGAAGCTCTTTCTGCAACCCTTATTACCACCCCCACCTAGAGATCATACCAGTGCGGGATAGCAAAAATTACACAAATACCAAGGAATATATGTTAGTTAACCTAACCCAATTAACATGGAATAGGAGACAACGAAGCTGTTTTACATAGCAGCAATTGCAACAAAAATTTGAAGTTAGTTTCTGTACCACACACTACAACCTAGGCAAAGGTTAAATATTTTAAAAGTGTATATTTCGTAAACAGTAGACATATTAAATTTTGATTTCACATTTGGCGTGAGACTGTTAAACAGTATTTGCGAAAAAAGTGGTGACCTCAAGGTCAAAGGTCAAATATTTAACCTGTATATCTTGTAATCGGGTAGACATATTGAAATTCTGTTTTTACATTTGGTATAAGGGCGTTGTGAAACACATATACTATATGTGAAAAAAGTGGTGACCTCGAGGTCAAAGGTCAAATTTAAAATTAGTTTCCTTTAAACCCCCTTGGGGTTGTAGAATAATGAAACTTATAATGCAGTGTATTTTAGTCACTTGAATGTTAAATATAAAGCTGCATGTTTATACCCATTGCTGCCTTCGAGATATGGCGGTTCAAATTTTGCTCTTTTGGCGCCAGAACTATGAAAACATCAAACTGTGTTATTTTGTTTACAGTGATCCTAAATTTGAAAACAACCTATTTCTACCTATTATTGCTTCCTAGATATGGTGGTTCGAATTTTGTCGAGTTTTCGAATTTAGACGTAGAATTGAGTCGCATTTTACGTGTTATTCGTGTTGATAATGCAGAATGTGAATTTTGCTTTATGAAGGCCTCAAAGGAGACGGAGGAACTGCAAAATTGCGCGTTTGTATAGGTTTAATACGAAATTTAAAACCAGAATTGCATTTGCTGATGTATATTCTTGGGGTATTGCATTCAATAAAAGAAAAAAAGACTATTTGTACTCAAGTTGCTATTAGCGTGACTCTACGAAATTCAAAAATTGAGATTGCATTTGGTAAAGAATAAAGACAATGTGCACATAGCGAGGCTTGCAGTTGTTCGCGCGAGGGACTATTTTTATAATAGCCAAATGCACAAATCTATGAATGCTTCTATTATTTCCCTGTTGTCACTAAGCTGTAGGAAAGCGAGTTAATTGTAATAAATACTATATTCACATGTATGTAGGTAAAATTAATACAAGTCTTGTATTTTTCTAGCATTTACTCATCCTGTATTACACACAAGAAATAATATTTTCTTTGTTCTTTGACGAGGAAAATTGAAAATCACAGACTCGTCGTGGTGAAATTCCACTCCGTTTCCTCAAATTGTACTATTTTTTTTTCCACTCTTTTGTTTGCTAGAAGTATACAAGTTGGTCGAATACTAAAATTACAATCGAAGAAATTAAACTTTAGTGGTTCAAATTTTGCTCTTTTGGCCTGAAAATTGAGAAACTTGCAAATTTTCACGCTAATGCAAACAATCTCTTGCTTTCGCAATATGGCTATTTGAGTTGGTGAATCAAAAAATACTTAGGGTTTCCACTGTAACTAAACTTGTCTGGCCTCTAGGCCTTGTAATGAATGTGTCTATTATTCAAACCCTGTAGTGCTTGTATAAAATAGGGGATTTGTTACAACCAACAAAAACAAAACAATGTTACCTTTGAATAGTATTTCGCCAAGTAGGTCGAATTCGCCTTAATATTAGATGTTTGCTGCCTTGATTGGCTAAGCAAAACATGCGAATTATGTGTGAAATGTTTTCCAACCCATGTTTTGAGGGTGCTTTTGTTGCTTTGAGGGATTATATTTAGCTATGAACGAGACATCTAAGCATGTAATTCAGTTGTAATATATTGTAGAAAAGAATTAATTGGGAAATATTCTAAGCGTTTAGAGGGTAAAAGTGAATACACCACCTCGCAAGTCAATGTTTGTTATTGAGAAAAGCGACATTGTTTAAGTAAAAACACCTGTAACAGCCTAATTAAGAGCTCGTATTTGGTCAAAGAGATATTAAAACATAATTTTTGCACTGTTATTGAAATTTAAATATTGGAGAGAGCTTGCTTAAACTTTGGGGAAGAAACATACACAGCCGTACATTAAATGTTTGTATTTCATGCTTTGCGACAACATTGAGTACTTGTAGCATGTATTTTAATAAGAAAAGAATAAAGAATATTGTTTGCTTTCTTGTGCGTGGTTATAATTGCAATATGGCAGTTTCAATGTTACCCTTTTGGTCTCAAAATTAAGAAACTCGCAAATTTTTATGCTAATACAAAACTTCTCTCCCTTTTATAATATGAAGCGCCACAACCTATGGTAAATGCGTCTCTTATTTAAACCCTGTAGTGCTTGTACAAAATATAAAATTTGTTACAACAACAAAAATACGGCGTTTGAGATTTTTTTAGTTGCATGGATAAATAAGACATACAAAATACTATTTTAAGTAGACTTCACCCTAATATTAAAATGTATGTTGCTTTAAATGGCTAAATAAAGCACTTCAACCTATGTTTTTGAGGTTTGTTTGGGCTTTTGTTACTTCGAAGGGTTATATTTAGCTATGAAAGAGATATTTTAGCATGTAATTTAGTTGTAATGTATTATAGAATTAATTGTGGGCTATTCTAAGAATCTATAGGGTAAAAAGTGTTTGTAAGTTGGTGTTTGTTGTTGAGAAAAGCGACATTGTTGATGTAAAGACCTCGTATTTGGCGAAAGAGCCATTAGAACATAATTTTTGCTCTGTTATTCAAATTTGAAAATAGTCGTATTGGAGAGAGCTTTCTCGAGAAGAAGCTTGCACAAGTGTATATTAAATGTCCGTATTTCACGCTTTGCGACCACATGGAGTAGTTGTAGCATGTATTTCCATACTCTAAACTACTTCGAAATACATTCAGCATAATTTACGCTCTAAAATGTAAATTGGTACGTCATATATTGTACGATCAATCATTATATGTAAAAGCGTCTCTTTCTTTCCACGATGAAGAGAATATTATGTATTTTAACTATCACATTTGCAAAAAGATATACTTTAGTCCATCTGCCCAGAGTAAAGTTTGGGCGTTTTGCCCTCACCTCAACACAAAACGCCAAGGTCGAAACAGTTGTTGCCAATCCCAGTAGAGTAACTTTTCCAAGATGGCGGCTAAAATCCAAAGCCATTTTTATATATACTATTCGTAATTAGGCTGCCTTTTAGATATTCTCTATCAGCTCCTTTGGTAGACTAAATGTTTCCTTTCTGTACTATCTAAGGGACTGTAAATACCTCAGAATAGCCCGATCACACTTAAAAAACTTTCTGATGATAACAATCTGCTAAATATTACTCAATAATCCTCATGCTTCTTGCAATTCTCCTGAACTAACCATCCCAGTGAAGAAAATGCGCCCCAAAACCGACGGTCCAATTTTTGCCGCCATCGGCCCGGCGTCGGGGCTGTAACAGTCGGGAAAAAGTCGCATTTATAGGCAGTCCACCGGTGGCCCGACGCCAAATGGGCGCGTTAGGCAAAAAATCCTGTTGTCAAAGTGACCTAAAGAACGAAGCTAGCAGTGATCTAACTAGCTTAAACTGATCCTTGCAGTGTATCAATCACACCAGTACATTTTGAGAAAATGGTTGGCAAAAGGGTGGAAGTTTTCTTGCCTTGCTTGTCCCGACTATGAGATTGGAATTTGGTATGGACTGAGGAAAATGCCTATCATGCCCGTACAAGGCGGGAATATGACGGCAAGAATAGTCGAGAAGAAGGCGGGCCACCAATTATCTTAGACAGCCTGCTGAAAACAATTGCAATTAAAATCAGTGATAGTCACGATACATCTACAATAGTCATTAATTTCTTCACTATAGAGATTAAAAAATCAATTGCAAATGTCAGTTAGGATCATCGGGCTTCGCTCGTTACTTGTTTTGAACCTGACTCTACACCGACGGTTGAAATGTGGGCGGCAGCATTTCTATGGGCCGAATTCTGGCCGAGGGCTGTAACTGTATAATAATAAAATATGCTTATTATATTAAAACATATTTATCTCTTAATGTCATTCGTCTTACTACAGAAATCTGTAGTAAAAAATATTTAAAAAAATACAAAGGAAGCAAATACAATGAAATTAACTACATTTTTTGTTCTCGCTTGCACTTTGGAAACATTGAATTTTAAACTATATTTCAACGAACACTTAATTTCGTTAATAGGGCGTTAATCTATGACATAGATTTCGCTTTATGTGTGTTTTCTAAGGCGACATACTACACTTATTGAGAGATACAAATTTAATAGTGCAGCGATGATCAAGGTGTTAAAGAAGAAAAACTGCACATAAGGAAGAAAAAAGAAAGTATTGTATATATATATATATATTGTGTGTGTGTGTGTATGTTGCTCCTCTTGCTCGTTGGAGCGCAATGTGAGCAAATAAATAGATAAAAAATATTATTCGACATAACAAAAGCATTGTGGATTCCCCGTTATTGGAGTTTTATTTATCAACTGTTCCAGGTAGCTGCAAAGCTCCGGAGTGATTGATAATATCTACAGCTCTACAGATACTACGAAAGCTATTTGTTGCCACACTGGAATAGACTTGGGAGACGGTGGTTATCTGTGGAAGCTGCCTGCTACGTACTCATAGTTTCGTCATTAAAACCGAAATTACACGCCCTGAGAATTCAATTAAAAGTTATATGAAAGTGGCTGAGCAGCACTCAGAAAAAGACCAAACCAGGAAAGCGAACTACATAAGAAATAATTATATATTCCTATATTATACATAGATCAAGTTATTTTCCTTTTTATTCCAGGTTATCTGCAGAAAATTTGAAGTGTCTTCTAGCTATTGTGGCTAAGATGGGCAACAATTTTATGAGAAAATGTGCTAAGTATAGGTTCAAATACTTCATTTGGCTGTTACTTGAGGAGACTATGGGTCTCTCCGGCGGTACTTCTTTACATTGCTTATTTACTTTTTGCTGCTTTTCAAGGTTTCTGGTCGGTCCTCTAGGATGTCCTTGATTAGGCGACTGGGTGGTGGTTTGCTTGTCCTTCTGGGGTGCCCTCTGCCTTTACTGAACCGGCTTCTTGTCTTTTTGAGTCTTCGTGGTTCCTTGCAGGATCTGGTCAGGAAATATAATGCGATTATCTTGGCATGCTGGGCAACTTTCTTTGTGACCTCCAGGCCAAAGTGGGTCTTGCTGTCCTCCAAGGCAGATTCCCACTTTCCTACCAACTTCACTATTAACGGTCTATAGTGATTGGTAACTTCGGTGATAGTTTTGGTCTTCGTAGTATAGTTATATATTCTCTTCGAAATTAGTCGGTGCTTTGGGAAAATCCACCAAACTTTAGTCAGGTCTCTGGAGTCTTATACAGGGCATACGTGATTTGATTTGATTTATTTTACTGATAAAGTTAAGGCTATGTAGCCTTCTCTTCCACATTACCAGTAATATGATGAAGTATTTAACATTATAAATCAATACACTTACAACTAGGATACAAATAAGCATTAAAAAATCTTATTCCACTCACACACGCACGCACACACATACATACATGAATACTTAATCTAGGTTTGAAACATATTATATACTGCCGTCATATACCACAACAACAAAATATTAGTTAATTTTTATAAGTTGTAAATTAACTTATTTATTCACACAATTGTGCACACAATATTATGTGCGGCAATCTCATCGAATTCAGCAAGAATGATGGAGAACTGCTGCTACTTTCTCTCTCTCTCTCTCTCTCTCTCTCTCTCTCTTTCTCTCTCTCTAATAAATGGGAAGATTACAAATATTTGGATTTTATTGCTGCTACTAATATGTTACTTTATTTTCTTTTAAATATTACGCTTGATTATTTTTTCGTGAGCTCTGAAGGCAACGAGTTCCACAGCCGTGTTTCCGTTGCAACAAAAGTCTTGCTGTACTGGCATGTTCTGTGTCTCGGTATGCTTCTGTGTGTATCATAGGGGTGTTGAAAGAGATCTGATAGATATTGAGGACTAGTTTTCATTACTGCCTTATGAACTTGATAGGCAATGTGAAGCACTCTTCTTGTTTTCAAGTCTAGCCTGTTCAATTTTAGTCTGTGTGGTGGTACATGGTCATATTTCCTGGCCCCGACAACGTACTGTATACAATAATTTGTGCGAGTTGTAATCGATCTGATAAATCATTTGGCATGTCATTGTAAAGAACGTCTCCGTAGTCGATAATTGGCATAATTAAAGTTTCAACAAGTAATTTTCTAATATTTTCAGGTGTGTAAATGTGGATGCGATTGAGGGCGTGCAATGTGAAGTAAACTTTTTTACATATTTCTTTAACGTGAGAACGCCAGGACAATGTCTCGTCTATTCTAACTCCTAAATTCTTAACATCTTCGCTAACGGTTAGGGTCTTATCTTCTCATTTTAATTTAGATGTATCTGTGTGTGATAATTTCGTGTTGTTAAAGATTATTGGCTGAGTTTTCCCTGGATTTAGATGTAGGCCATGCTAGCGAGACAATTTGGCTATTGCTGCTAGATCATTATTCATTTTATGTATTAGCTGGTCTGTGTGTTTCCGATCACCCTGTATTTAGATCTGTAAGTCATCAGCACATAAATGAAACCGACAGTGTGATATAATTTTACTTGTGTCATTTACATATAAACAATACAAAATAGGATCTAGAATTAATCCTTGAGGAACACCATACTTTACATCTACCCAGTTCGAAATTTCATTTGTCACCGTTGCCGCCTGCTTTCTACCGTACATATATGATTTAAACCACTCACATGTGATTGAAGCGAAATCGTACTGCTGTAGTTTCCAAACAAGTATGTCTAAATCCACAGAATTGAAAGCTTTACTGTAGTCTAAAAGTGTCATCACTGTGATTTTCTTAATGTCGTTTGAAACTTTTGTCATCGATAATCTTTGCTAAGGCCGTGATAGTACTGTGATTTCTCCTGAAGCCGGATTGGAATTTATTTAGAAGGTTATTAGTTTCAAGGTAAGTAATAAGCTGCTTGTGGACTATTCTTTCGAGAGCTTTTGATATTGCGCCTGAGACTCGAGACTTGAGAATATTTATTGGTCGTAATTCCTCGGGTTTTGTAATTTTACTTTTCTTGGGAATAGGGTGTACTAGCGACTTTTTCCACAGTGACGGATAGGTCCAAGTGTATATAGAGAAATTGAACATGTGGTTTAGTATTGGTGTCACGACATCTATTATTTTATTTATTAATGTAATTGATATAATTATCAACTCCAGTTGCATTGGACTTTATACCCTTAATCGCTCTTGCGACCTCTTGTGTCGTCACCGTTTGGAGGTAGAATTTTTCATGTGGCACGTTTCCAAATGTTGTTGAAGCTAATTCTTTTAGTATTACCTCCTTTTGCCTACTATTTATTGCAAAGTTATGTGTAACAAATTCTTTCAATGGTTTAGCCCATCTGGTGACAACAAGTCAAGAGGGAGTTGGTGTTTATCTTTTCCTACTCCTAAAGCCTTTATACTGTTCCATAAGCATTTTTTGGATGTTTGATTCTGGAAAAGTGTGTATGCATATCTAACTTTGGCGTTTCGAATAGTTTGATTTGTTTTGTTTCTGCGAACACGATACCTATCATAATCGGCTTCTTCTCTACTTTTTCTCCACTTGCGACAAGCAAAATCTCTTTGAGACCTAAGTGTATGAATATTATATTTTAGCCATGGTGCTGGTTTGTGTTTCATCCACTTAGTATGCACAGGGGCATGTTTATCGAGTAACTGAAGAATAAACTCATTAAATAAAATCACTTTGTCACTCCATCGAATTTCTAAATTCAATTTGATGCCAGGAATTTTCAGTGCATTATCAATGAGGGTTTCTGGTTCAATTCGCTTTAAATCTCTATATATTGCAATATTACTGTATTTAAGGTTTTTAAATTTACATTCAAAAGATGCATACATTAAGTCACGGTTTGAAATACCGCTGATTGGAATTTGGCAATGTGTTTCAATATTATGGGGAGTGTTTGTCATAATCAAGTCTAGCAATGAATGTGATTGGTTCACATGGAAAGTGCATTCGGAAGGCAATATACTTAAATTAAGCGAACTAAGAGTTTCCTTCAACTTTATGCCAGCTTTAATATTGCGTTTAGAGTCAAGATTTGTATTAAAGTCTCCAATTATGATTATTTCGTCGTAGTTTGAGACATGCTTTGCAAGTTCTTCTTCGGTTCTCTAAAAACTTTATTTCGGGTGGCCGATAAACAACAGCAATCATTATCGTTTTACTTTTAACAGATACCTCAGCCACCAAGAACTCTATACGGCCTGAGTATTGACAGGGAGACTAAGATTATTTTGCATTTTAGTCCCTGTTTGACGTATAGCGCAATGTCCCCGGCACCCTTCCCTGTCTACCCTAAATAAATTATAACCCGGTATATTCAGCAATAATGATGGAATCGATGATTTCGCCAATGTATCCGAAATTCCGATAACATGAACGTTAACTTTATTAAATATAGATAAAACCTCGTCAAAATGACCGAGCAATGATTGGGCATTAAAATGAACTACATTGAAATTAGATTCACACTTGTTAAAATTGTTTACCAGTATTGACCTACATTCCTCAAACCTACCATTATGGGGACGCTTTCCCCGTGTGAAGGTCGCTGAACAAGGCTCTGCCTCTATCATAAAGGGGTTGTTCCTGAGAATATACAACAGCTCTTTCCATCTCGCCGCTAGGGCGGTATTGCTGTTGCTTATATTAAACAGGGTTGCCATATATGTTAATATTTACTGCAGTTATAAACCTAAAATTAATTTTAAAAAATCTTTATCTATATTCTTACCTTTTTCTTCGTTGCAGATTGCCACACCAATATTGTGTACGACAAGGTCGTACTCTATATTCATTTCGCTGCTAGATGTCAATGAGGTAATTACTTTACGGTACATCTTGAGTTGTGTTGATCCATTACAATAAATGATACAAAAATCACCGAAACTCTCCAAACACACTACATTCACACATACAAAGTAGACACTAACACTCACACTAAAATAATACATGCTTGGTATTTGGTATTATGCACCAATACACTCACAACAATAAATTATGTAATAGCCCAGCTAAATATTGCCGGAAGCTTAATTTACCGTTTGTGGCTCCAGTTTATAGCATTTGTATTTTATATCTCAAGAGCATTTAATATTTTGATCCATATTTATATAGATCACAAAAGCACAAAATGAAACGATACAATAATAATAATAAAACAATACGAAGAGAACACCGCACTTCAACGCAACTCATATGTTTTTTCCTCTCTTTACAGTGATGAAAGGTCTGTCATAGTAGACCGATAGTGTTTTATATCATTCTTTAATACAACCACTTTTCCCGTCTTGGCTCCACACCTGTTTGTAAGAGAACTTTTCAGTCGCTGAGCGCAAGAGGTTGAGTCTTTCATTGCACAAATCTTTTCTGATAGTACTGTTCGTCGCTTCAATTTCTTCTTGCTGCACTTGCGCGGTAATTGGTGAAACGCAGTATCAGGGCCCTAGTTTTCCCCGGAGATTTAGGATCAATTCGATGGCTTGTGCATATGTCTTTCTGTTCAATTTTCACGCCTAACTTGTCTTCAAACAGTTTTATTGCTACACTGTCTATGTTTTCCTTCGCAGGCTCTTGGACTCCAAATATTTGTAGGTTCTGTCGTCTTTGATATTGGACACATTCCACAATTTGAGCCCGCACTTTTTGAATTTCTTCATCTTTCTTTTTAAGTTCCGCCCGTAGTTCACTTGTTTCCTCCGTGTTAAATTTTATGGTCTCCTTAAGTCCTCGCACCACAACGTTTGTAACTTTAACACTTTAGGGGATTCCACTGTTGCTTTCACTTCCGCACACACTTGTTTCACGAACTCCTCTTGGATCTGTCCAGCAAAGGAGGGATTACTAACCTTCGGAGATTTCCCTGATTTTGGAGGTGCCATTGTTTAATCTTTCACATCAAAAAAATATGTTAAATTTAAAACTGTTGCAACTGTTCTTGTTTTAACTGCTTAACACAGCGTTACATACTTCAGAGTTGCTTAATATTTACTTTAGCTGCCCTTCATGTCTCTTTTCTTAAACTTTAAACAGGAGCTCACAATCACACACCTACTACCATTCCGCCATCTTTATTGCATGTCTCTCATTCTCTCTGATCTCGAACTCGTAGTGCTGGGCAAGATGATGTTTGCATAGGAAATTGCGCAGTGTCCTAAAACATTTCTCCTACTCACCTCTTATAGTTTGGCCTCGAGGGACCCACCTTGTCACTGTTGGCTTACCTGGGGCTTCTGGGTAGGATCTACTCAACTTCTGTGCTTCTGCCTTCCCTGTCGCCTTGTTTCGCAAGCTGCATGTCCTGTATGCCATTCCGGGTGTCATTTAGCTCAGGTAGTCTCATGGAGAATTCTTCTTCAACATTTTCCACCTGATACTAAAAATTACTGTTTATAAAAAATCCGAGGTAAGATTGGGTGCTTCTGCTAGTTAGCATACTAAGAAGTACACGTATGTAAACCTCACTCTGTAGTAATTGGAAACCAATTCTCGTTATTTCAAAGTTGTTTTAGCTCACTGCAAATGTGTGAACTGCTGCCCCAATTTACACTGCTGACATCTCTTGACGTTAATTTGTTATCTAGAAATATAGAGTTTCAGCACATGATATGTGCGTTTATTGGGAACAGCAGCTAGTAATGAAAATTTAATGCTTGTGCATATTTCAGACAAAATGTACTTTGATATAGCATTAATTGCGAACATAAAAAAATGTCCGTAATATGGCCATATAACATGTAGGTCATATAACATATTGTGTTTAACATACACATACAATTTCCTAATGACTACTGGATATGCGTAACCCCTTTCTAATGCAAATCTGGCCATCATTTGCAATACAAAAATTTATCATTCAAAATTTCATAATAGTTAATAGGCGTTTTCTAGAATTCATGTCGTGAATTCCAAAAATCAACTGATCTACGAGTGCTTCATTAAGAAATGACTCCTAGTTGTACTTATTAGCATGTGAGCGAAGATGTTGTATACATTCCATTAACAGTTGTCCTCGTTGTTGTGACATCATGTGGAAATTGAATCGTTCCATACGAAAATTTCGTGGCGTATCAGGTAATTGTTGGAAGTATTTTCCTAGTTGTTTTAGAGTGTAGTATATCGAATTCAGTGGTTAAACGAGTATGAGAAATTTTCAAATGTATCACTGTCTGGTGATGACAATAACAAAGTAGATGCTTTAGAATAGTCTAATGCTTTGCAATGGAATGTAAAACGTTCCAAGTAATATGGGATTGTAAGAATCAAATATCGGAAATAGCAAACTATATGACACTATAATATATTTTTTTAAATATCTCTCAAACAAATCAATACGTAACTATGAATTATGGTTTATAATCCTCGAACGCTAAGTTATTTCATGCGTAACTTCCTTTAATTTGTATTCTCTATCATTAGAGTTGTGAGGAAGGAGTAACAGTAACCTATAAACACAACGGAAGTAACAATAAAGATGTACTAAAATAAACGAGTGGCCGAAGAAATTCAGATGATATGAAAGTGCTGACAATAGAGTCAGTCCCATTAATAAACTTATATTTCAAAAAGGTATAAAAACTCTTTAATCTACATTTCGACATTGAAATCTAACATACACGAATTGATGTAACATCTTATTTTCCTTAGTTATCAACCTTTAAGTAGTACAATTCCCTTTGCTATACTTAGCTTCCTGTATGGCCAGTGATATACTATCACGGTAATAATTTATATGACCTCCTAATATTTGTGACAGTGTAATTATCTCAATTTAATATTTTCTGTTGCATATTGTATATCAATCAAACCCGTTACAACCATATTCCAAACATTGATTAAAACCAAGATAATAAAACAAAAACAAGATAATAAAACACCCTCTTTATTCCCAAATGACAATATCATGTCAAGATTTACAGAAATCAATGAATCTTTATTTTCATATCCTATCAATGACCTGCCTACTCGCCGAAAACTTTCCGGTCTTAGCTTTCTTGATAACTTAATGACTGGTGCTGTACGCACAAATGATCATCTCCCATTGCTTCAGTTACGTGTTCGAGAGCTAATGCAGGTGCAATAACTACTTTTACTTCAGAACTCCAATTTTATCTTTAGGAAATAAATCATACTTAATCAGACTTCCGTACCTTATCACTCACTAACCAACCCTCTGGACTTTAAACTTCCCAAAACTAGGCGTACCTTTGTGAAACTTCGTGAAAGGGAGTTACCATAATATCACATATATTGTATTTTCTTGTTTTCATTAGGTCTATATTTGTTTCTGTTCATTTTGTAGGTCTTCCCTTCTTGTTATTTTTGGTTTTCGCTTTTTTCTGTTACTCCCTAGTGTAAAGTGGCTGTATCTAGTATGATGTCTGCGACTTCATCTACATAATTTGTGCATTTGGTATGCACAAATTAAAAATTTCAATTTAATAGATAACAACTCTTTTGATCTATTGTTATAAAAAATCCTTTTGTAACCCTAATATTCAAAATCGTGCAATGTGCACAAAATGTGTAAACCAGAAATTGTATTCTTTCATATCAAATGTAAAGAGTTGGCTCATTCGATGTATCTGGGATGCATCGTTTAATTAATATAAAAGTGTAATTGCGTTAAATATCAAATTATGTATGGAAATCCTTAAAAAAAAACAGGTTAAAAAGTCATGTTTTTCCTTACAAACTCTAGTTAAACGAAAATAGCTTTAGGAAGGTTCTAGTAGAAAATAAAAGTAAAACAACTCTCACTTCGAGTGATATAAAAACTCGGCAAGACAAAACTAAAACACTCAAGACTTCATCGTCACATTCAAAGCACCTTCATCAAAGACATTATTATCATTCTGTCAACTTCAGGTCGAAGGAAAGGACTTAATGTCAGTAAGTTGTCTTTTAAAACCCAGCTAATACCAAATTCGAATACCAAATTCGATTCTTTGTCTTGTTTTGAGCACACCTCAAAATACTGTCAGTCGAGGTGATCTCCTCAGTAATTTCAGTGGCAATGGTTATGTAGCGTAGCAGGCAAACATGATTTACAAATTTTAATTTTAATTTCTATATTTGGTACTTCCATAATTATCTGTTTAATTGTATTTATGACAGTGTTTTAATTGAAGATCACTTGACATTTGGATATGTGTTAATTTTGCTTGATAGCACCCTGTTTGTACAAGATTAAACGATTTAATTGTGCTGTCCTTTTGCTTTGTATTCAACAGCAAGTGACATATTGTTAATAACTGTCAATTTGTCAATTCATTCAATCCTACTATTCTGCCGTACCATAACTATTAAATATCTGTGTCAGTATTATATTTATAAAGCTTTATCTGTTCAACTATTTTCATTCTGCAATAAAAATGACACATCGAGAATCACACACCAAATGTTAGTATCATTGCATGTCCATTTAATTAATTATATAACCCTAAGTTATAATTATTTTCACGATACTAGGATATGCATTTTAAATTAATTAATAAGTGCTTATTTGACCTCAACTGTCCTTTGCTAATGTTAAAAATACATTAATGTATCGCTAATGTTAACATTAATGCTAATGCTTGCTATTGGCAAGAATGTTAGTACTTCATGTGGAATATATGTAGACCTCCATGAATATCTCAGCTCTTCTGTATTACAAAACTGTCTTCAATGTCAAAGCTTACTTTTTTCAAAACTTCTCTAATTTTTTTTGCAGTGCATTTGATTAGATACACTTTTCGCAGACGGTAAATAATTTATTGACTCTCAGAGCAGAGGAATACACTATTAAGTACTCGTTCTTGCTTTTTGCAGAAGTTATACATATTTTTTCTCCATAATGTCTTTGGAGTCTAAATTTAGCTTCAATGTTTCTTACTATGTCTTCTCCTGCCTCCTTATTCATCAATCACGAGTCTCAGACAGTGTGAAACCATATCCATCATTCGCAGTTTAAACACATCTTTCTTTTTTACTGAATTTTGATCTTTTGGACTTATCCAGGTAAGGATTTTTAGGACTCATATTCATGCTTTGTAATTAACTTTCCATGTAGGTTTTGCGATACATAGTATTCGCACCAAATACTTTAGAGGGCGAGTCCAAGTCAACCATGCGAGTGTAAACTACATCTTAAAAATATAGTACTGCAGTTAAAATATTCCTCGCTCTTCCTGATTCACTTATTCGAAACTTCTCCCTCACGTCATTACGACCTTGTCCACAAATTAAACACAGTTGGTGGGTTGGTGGAATAAATGAACAAGAAGGGACTCATTGTAGTACTGACGATGTATGTCATTTGCACATTTTCAAATGTACGTCCATAGTTTGTACTTTAACTAGAATTTTAGTTATTCCATCAAAAATTTAAAAAAATATGACTTGTAACACTCATTAGACATGATAAACAAAATCATCATTTCCAACTATGTTAATTCTCTGATAACAGCTGCTTCTTGTATTCATTTTCTGCCATTTTAACTTGTTTTAACTGTTATCATATCATCTGGATTCAAACAAATTATCCACTTCTTATGACCAGAGAAACATCTGGTCTGTTGCACGCAAAGATGTCAGTTTTGTTCCGTGTTCATATTTAGAAAAGAATCTTTCATTTCGAACACAAATGTAACTGAGAAATGAAAATGCGTTAATATAAAATATTTTGTTTTTATTCTTATTCTTACATTTACATCTTTATACATCTAAGATGTTTTGATGTCGTCATAGTATTAAACTATTTATATACCTATTAACATATAAACGTTAACTTCTTTTGAAGTGTATAAAATTATATGGATATTAGTTCATAAAAGTATATAAAAGTATAAAAGTACAGCGTAGAAAATACAAAACTACAAAGAGCATTTATAATATAAAATTATTCGTATTATTATTATACAATAATGTGTCGAGCTTGCTATTAGGAACCAACAAATAAATCTTATATATCATTCTGTTAATTTTGATAGTAGCATCTCCACTTTTTTGATTCGGAAATCTTTTTAACTTCATGTTGAAAATTTTAGTTTCCAGTGTTTCATATTTTCCGATAACATATTATATAGTCTTATACCCACTTGTTTATATATTTTTATGTTATATATATCGTACATTTTGGAATATTCAGTTTGTGACATTGTCTAGTATTATGTGAGTGTACTTACATTCTCACTTCGTAACTATTTCTAATTTCCTTTTTAAATTTAATGAATTGATATACATACATATTTGTTAAAGCCATTATTCCAAAGTTTGGAAATGCACCTCCACATTTATCAGCAAGCTTTAAGTCAGCTAGCTATCTCATTGCTACCTTTTGCATAGTAAATACACGTTTCGCACCACTTGAATTGCCCCATAACGTCAGTCCATATGAGATAAGAGAATGAAAAAAGCATAATAAGCCTGTAACAGGTAATGTTTTGGAACCATATACTTAAACCTCCGCATTAAATAGATGATCTTAGTTATTTTTTTTTTTTACAAAGGTTGAGGTGTGCATCGACCAATTAAGTTTTGGATCCAATGTTATACCCAACAAATTAACTACATCTTTTTCATTGTTGTTAATTACACTATTTATCAGGGAGAAGAACATTAATTCAGTTTCGTTTTCATTTAACATAAGACCGTTGCCATCGAACCAAGATTTAGCTATCTTTAAGTTAGCCTCATTCAGTATTCTAAGATCATTAATATTATCATCACCCTTTTAAATAAATGTTGCATCGTCAGCATACATTACCACATTAGAAACAACGTATGTTGGTCATTCATATAAATCACGAACAACAATGGACACAACAGTGAGCCTTGAAGTACACTCTGATAAATTTACTAGAAGATAGCTAGCTACCCACTTTTCATATTGAACGCGATTTATTAAATATGATTTCAAAAGATTTATAACCCTTTTTATCAATACCATATGCCCTCATCTTTTCAATAGTATCTCATAAGGCACTGAGTCGAAAGCCTTACTTATATCTACTAAGGTCAAGCACGTAATTTCATATACATTTAGTATTTCAGTTACAATTCTTTCTAAGGCCGATATGGTAGACCATTTCTAAAACCCAATTGGTTATTACAAAGTAATTGATCTCGAAACAAGATGTCATCTGTTCCCTAAAAAAATATCCAATTAATTAAAAAAAAACTGAAATAAGGGATATCGGTCTGTAATTAGCAGGGTCCCCTTCTTGTATATCGGGACAACCACAGCACATTTGAGACATTCAGGGAAATGACCCTCACTTAATGTCCAATTTATAAGATATAAGAGTGGTTCTAATATTAGATCAATATTAATCATAATCACCAAATTAGATAAACCTGTTAGAAATGATTCTTGATGACATCAGAAGATTTCAAGCCACTTCTATTATTTGTTAACTCTACCTGAATGCGCTCTCTATATATTAAGAATTCTAAGGATTGACGTCACGGCCAATCGATAGATAAGACTATTAACTAACTACTTAATTATTCATGTACTAGTTCAGTATAAATAATAAATTCTTAAATCAGCTGTTTTCTACTCTATGTTAAGTTTGATGAAGACAAAACTTAGTGGAGTTTTGTTTGGAATATTACATAATGTTTCTGGATATATATCTATAGTTTGAACGTTTGTAAACTGAACCATTATCCCGATTATCAGTATGTCATAAGAAGAGGGATTTGGGTATGCTGTTTAAATGTGATTCTACAACAGGTAAAATCAAGGATTTCACTTCTATGTATGTCGTTTTGTTGGTTCGTTTGAGTTTGCTTATTTTGTTGGCGCTGAAGACAGGATAATAACCAAACTTGTGGTAATCACAGTAGCAAACAAATTTATAGCGAAACATACAACGGTGGGTAGTATAGTGGAAGGATTGAATCAAAAGCAAATTTCTGATATTATATTACAAGATTCATTTTCTTTCTTTTACATTCTTATTACATTCGGTCTGTCATATTTATGAAACATGATTTATACATATAGAGAACTATGGGCTGCACTTGCAGTTAAACAGAATGAAACAGATTACCGCGTGGAGACCCAGCTATCCTAAACGGCGAACACCTCTCAATATTTCTGGTTATCAGATACTCTGAGTGATAATGTTATTTAAACAGAGAAGACCAAAATTCTACTTTTAAAGAGTGTATACGGCAAATATGCCAGAATAAAAAAATACTTACGCAAAGGAGGCCATAGGTGAGGGAAGGAAGGCACTGTGTAGATGAATGACAGTATTGAGCAGCAAGAGACCTCATCACATTTCGGAGAGCTTATTTATACAATTTTTAGGTCCTTGGTTAACAAAAACAACTTTGGCAACTTTCATTTCGAACTAGCACTTGTTATTCACTTTTAGGGTATTTTGCTGGTCTAGTATAGTTCGTTGCATTCTGCACGTACGCATTTTTATTCTTGTCAAGGCCTTTACCATAGTTTTGTCAACACATGGCCAGATTGTTCTTAATGCCAAAAACACCTTCGTGTTTTTAGATGACTGAATGAAACATATATAATTCTTCTTCTTCTTCCTTTTGTTTTATATGATTTATAATTACTATATGTTATATATATTTTATGAAGGCATCACATATGAAAATGTCTATTGTCAGTGGACAATAATGTGGACAATAATGTCAATAAGGATTGTTGTACGTGATGTTATGATTAAATATATACTTATGCTAGAATCTTGCATGAGCTAAATATTCGCAATATATTTTAGAATAATGCATGAACTCTTATTTCTTTGCGATACGTGCTATACTATGGATAATAATGCATGCACATATGTCTGTAGTTTTATGTACTAACTTTCATGGTTTGTACTTCGATTAATCTAATTAATACTGTGTTAATACTATTAATACTATTGGAGCAAACTGATTAATAGCAATTCTATACATTTACCTGCTGAGCTATTAATTATATTGAATTAAATGTTCGATGTTCCGGATGTTGTGTTTATAATTTCAGGCATTCATTCGGCCTTAGATTAGTAAACACAACCTACTCTAATCTGGTATTTTGGAAGCTAAGAATACCAAAATTTTCCACAATTTTTTAGTTACTCAGTAATCTAATTACTTTCATAATTCCAAAGATTGTTACACAACTCCACTGCGTTAACAATTTCTTGCATCTACTAGGGCTATATAAATCTTGTTCTCAATTAACACATTATCTTTATTTATAATCACATTATCGGCAACCTTTGTTTCTGTTTTCCTAATGAAACCTTTATTAAATTGATTCGGAGTTATTTTACTATTTCCGTCGTTGTATTTATTGGTATTCTTCGTATCGTTTATAATAGACCAAGCAGTTTTTGTTTTGTTAGTTGAATTGAATATTTTACTGGCTATAAAATCACATTTGGCTTCTTTAACTGCTTTTCTGTATCTATTTTAGCATGTTTATATGCAGTTACGTTTTTACCATTGTTGAATTCAACATATAATGCTTGTACCTTATTCCAAAATCCTTTAAGTAAATCATTAAACCGTATACACGTTTCTTATTTCGAATAACTTAACGCTATTATTGGGCGTGTGTTATTTAGTATTTGGCTTATAACATTCGTGAATTTATACCAAGCATCATCTGCTAATTGGCAACTTAATATTACACCTATCATATTTTCAGTAGTTATTCTATGTCTCGTAACAACATATTATTTTTTCTTTTATAGTTCCTTAGATTAGTATTTTGCTCATAAGACTTCCAGAACATGCTATTCTTAGTATTAGAGAGTCTTTCATATGGTGTGACTGCACATATTAAATTTGAATTGGATATATTGGATATGTTAGTTTTCTTAATTATAGAGCAATGACTCTCAACCATTTTTGCTCATTTCACAGTTCGCTTTGTAGTTAGGCCTATTAAGCCCTACGACAAAGTTGAGTTTTTCAGCATATGAAACAGAGAAATCCGACAGAATTCTCTCAGATAAGGATTTTATCACGAATTTCGCTTTTATGTAAGAAACGACAAACTCAAGTTTATCATGAATATTTGGATATCACAAGTATCGAGTTATTTTTTCATAGTATAACATATTCTTTGGAAAATAAGTATGCTTAGGCTCCTATTTTTTCTCTTGTTTACTTTTAATAATAACTTTCACTATTTTTACTAGCAAAATAAAATAATCTTGAAAATTTCGGGCTATTCCTAAGATATTTCGCAGTACACTTGTTGTAAGCCACTGTTCTAAACCTTTAATTAAATAATCTAACAGTAATTTTGAACATCCTTACTCTTAAATATATAAATATGATAAATAAAAAGATTTATAATATACGAATGCGATGCGAACATATATTATTTATATAAAATTGTATGATTCTTTAATATCCTAGACTAGGACGTCGCTGGGCTTCGTTACAAAACTTTTATTCTTTTGAAGCGTCTTAAAAACTGTTGACTCTTTAATCTCAGTTTTTTTCGCCTTTGTTCTCTTTGGATCCTGGTCATGAAATCTTAGAATTTAATGACGATCTCATTCCGTTAAGACACTGCTCCAAGTCCGTACCACACAACGCAGTCCAGTGGAGACTACTGCAGCCTCTGGACAAGTTCATTTGGAAGACAGCTAAAACTAGAGAACGCTTCAAGCTAGCAGTTTGACTACCACTACCGAAGTAGCAAATTTAAATAGATTGTTTTAACATTTAAAGACATTTGTATTAAATTGATCCTTCCATAAAAAAATCTGCAAGGTACACCTCAATGCTCTATTTACATACATTAACTTTACAACTTTCTGTAGCTCACCAATTAATATTTTTGTTTTAACTCATTTTCTGACACAACTGTTTCTTTTTACTAAAACCTTTCTATAATAATAATATTTAAATACTTTTTATTCAAATTCTCATTCTAATGTATAATATGTTCCTTTCATTAATAGATTGTATATACAACGACATCTTTTTCCGCAACTATAAACAATTACTTTTGCGTCTCACAATAAATTGATAAATCCAATTGGCCACAACAACAGGATGTTTAATTAAATCAAGATAATCAATTTTCAATAAATAGAAAAAATATAAACAACCATCAGTTTTCAAAATTCTCAGCTCAGATATTTAACACATTACTTTCCATATAAATTATTTTATTTATTTCACCACCACAGTACCGTATTCCAAATAAAACACGTGAACTGAATTTATACTTTCATAACATCTAGGAAGTGAAATAAGTTTAGTTGACATTTTCTGGCCGCCATTTTGAAACATATCGTGTAAATAATCTCTTCCAGAGTACGATGAGATGTAACCAATTTTTTATGATTGCTAAATATCTGAACTAGCTGGTTCCACTGGGTACACAAATCAGAATTAAAATTGTTATGAGACCTATACAGGGACAGCAGTATAATGTGTGGATTTAATCCAAACATCGATATATATTACGTAGAAGGTATGATCATACTAAAATCATTACAATATAGTTTATTGATGAAAGAAAAAAAGATGTAGCTAATACAAATGAACTACAAAAATTTGCATAACTCACCACATTATTTTTGAAATTTTAGAAATAGTTAAACTTCATTCAAAATATGTTAAAACAATTAACATCACTTTGACACGTAGCCACATTAACATATGCGACCAAGCTGACATTTGCAAAACTGTTGTGCTTGCTTTCAACTTTTACCCCTCTACGATTATACTTTCAACATAAACTTCAACGCTTTAAAAATAAAGTATTGGAAATTACAGTTAGAAAATAAAAATTCTAGAATAAGTACCAGCTTCAAATCTTTTTACGCTACGTATCGGAACAAACCTTGGTTTTATAAATGCTTTATCACGAAAATATTTAGTTTTAATAAACAGAATTAGAACAGAACTTACCAGACTTAATACTCATTTATTTCAATTAAAATGTATTTTCCCAACTATGTAATTGTGCAAAAGAAAATAAGACCGCAAAACATTTACGAATTGTCAATTTTCGAAAGCTAATAGAAGAAACATTTATGACACATTATACAAACAAAAGTTTCCTAAGTCTAAATCCTTAGGAAATCTTTTAAGAACTGCTACAAATAGAATAGTTTTACTAGATTTTAAACTTTTCAAGAACACTCGGAAACATATCTAAAGGCAAACATGTAGTGTACTATGTAAGGTATGAACTTAATTTACTTCTAACGACAAACATTTGTTATAGATCTCAGTTTTTCACTGTTTGTTCAATATATCTCATCAACATACAAGTATATAGGTTTAAATAAACCAATCAAATGGTTTATACAATTTTACTTAAATATTAGTTCTCATCAGTAGGTTACCTTTATCAACAAAAAGAGAAGAAGAAATATAAGGGTATATTCAAAAATCCTATTTTACAATTGTAACAATTGGAAGTAACCTTTCTCCCTTGCACCAGCATTTTTGTTTTCATTAAACAAAAAGTATCAAACTGAACTTCGAGGAAATCTCTTAAATAAAAATTACTTGAATTCAAGGCCATCTTACAAGTAAACCTAGGGAAATGTGGACACGCCGATTTCCTTGAAACTCCGAGAAAGCATAGGGCAATTGAAGATATTAGGAGCCCCGATTTAAAAATGTTTTAACCAATCTTCTTACCTGAAAATCATGTAAAATTACAAAGTTTATAACTATATTCAAATTGTCATAACTTGGTCAATTTCCATCCGATTCGCACGATAGTTTTTAAATTGAAGGGGAAACAATCCTCTAGAAGACAAGTTTAATTTGTCGTTACTGTTTATAGTGAAACCTACTTCCCCACCGATTCGGTTATGGTGAAATAGCTTTACCAAGCTATTCCCTAGTACTATACCCATACACGGAAATGTATTCGTAAATTCGGAAATGTAAATTATGATTTTATATTTCGAAATGTTTATTTAAGATCTTTAAGAGCAGCTTTGAATTAATTATATAATTTAGAAATTGACGTTTGCGTGTAAAAAATGCGTTTTTACAGCGTCGTTTCACGTTGTTGTGTATTGACAGACACTCTAATTAAATAATGATTTAAAAATTGCTATATTCTTATTTATTGCGTACATATACTGAAACTTTGATAATGGGCACATATGTATTTATTTATTTACATGGATATGTATTACGAAATCTATTTTTGTTAATAGAGTTACATATGCATTCGTATTCTAAACAAGCCACATATTATAAACAAACCAACACTTTTTTACAGTATTCCCAAAAGTTACTAATTAAATTAACATTATACATCATCCTTACTGTACATATTGTAATGGGAAATGGATCATTTGGTCAGTATCTTAACATAACCACAATGAAAACAAACCACGAACAAGAGTTACATAATGCTGCATAAGCAACCCAAGAAGCAGACGACACTAACACCAAGCGGTGAAGCTTGGAAACAGTGGAAATACGCCTACCAAAATGGGATATAAAAGGCCAGTCAGAAATATCAGTTAGAAATATCACTTATTCGCTCCGAAAAGTGGTAACATCTTCCTCTCTGACTTGGACTGGAGTGAGGACGCTTCCTAACCCCCGACTTGGACTGGAGTCGGTATACCTAAACCTTGCTAACTTGGACTGGAGTTAGTATCCGTGCTCTAGACACTTTCCTCTCCGATATCCCAAAGTCGAAGTTATCACTACAGTAGAGGTGAACCTCAAGTCAGGTCATTACAAACTCCCTGTTCGGGACACTGTCTTTAATAACTGTAAAGTCTTTGTATGCTATATAGTATTGGAACTTTTTGTAACAAACTTGGTGTCGGTAAAAACGTCAATAAGTGTGTTGCTCTATTATTTCATAAACTAACCACTATAATAAACGATGCTTGGTCATACGGACTCTACCTGATTCAATCGTATATCTAAAGACTGTGCTACCACGTCATATACGAACGAACCTTTCGCTAATAGTACTTAAATACAAAAGATCATTACGAAGTACCAAATAAATCATTATGTTATACAAATATTTCATTTTTATTGACATTTCCATATTGTACTTTAGTCCATGAGTATAGTACTAGGAAATTGCTTGGGAAACCTATTTCACCATAATCAAATCGGTAGAGAAGTAGATTTCACTATCACCAGAATGACAAATTAAACTTGTCAGTCCTATAAAGGATTGTTGCTCTAATTTTTTAAAAAAATCGTGCAAATCGGATGGAAATTTACACATTTATGATAATTTTAATATAGTCATGAACTTTGTATTTTTCGTGATTTTCAAGCGGGAAAATTGATTTAAAACATTTGTAAAGCGTTTTAAGGGCCACAAAAGAAAACGGGGCTCCAAATATTTTCACTTGCACAATACTTTCCCGGAGTTTGAAGGAAGTCGGTGTATCTACAGTTCTCCTCTAGGTTTACATTTTATTGTCCTATTATAGTGGAACTGCGAGCAGAGAGGCGAGCAAAGTAACAAATCAATTTGATTCACATAGCGTTGACCATAGCTTTTGGGCAAGTTTGTAAGCTCTAGGCAGGCCTCGTTCATTTTTCTTGTTTTATTTTGTTTCTATGTGAATAAATCCACATAGCAAAATGACGTCCCAGGGATATCTGACGGATCTCCTGGCAGGATATCGGGATGTCCGTAGGACGTCCTGTTTAAGTCCCGTTTACATCCATGGGACGTATAGTTATAATTAATCTTTCGTATAACTATACGAAGACATATCCTTCGTGTAGTTATAATTAATTAAATAATAATAATAGTAAGGTCGATTTAATTTATAGAAAATCCAGGTAGGTAATCCAGCACGGCTTTCCGGGGGACATCCAGGGGACCTCCATACGAGATGAACTGTTTGTATTGCATACAGAGTTATCCCACGGACGTCCTTAGGACATCGCTATGGGAGCAGGACCATTCTGACGGTAATGGGATCTAAATGGGACGTCCCAGGGACGTACTCTGCTATGTGGGAATAGTTAAACACATGAGTTATAACGTCTAACTTTGGAAGTTTCAATATTTCATGTTAAACCAAGCATTTACATATATAAATATATATATTGCAGATAAGGTAAATATAACCACATAAACAACTTTCTGACATTAAAAAAATTGACAATAATCACCAAATCATGAAAATATATTATGTATAAGTATGAAATCATAGTTGAAGCATGAAGGTTTGTATGATTTACTGGGCATTGAATTATTACGATAATTGTCACTGCAGTAAGTACTTGCTAATATTTTGTTCTTAATATTATTGCTTTAACAATTTTATATTACTCCATAAATGTTTAATTATTTTATAAAACTTGTGAATTTCACTTATTTTTTTATAATATGAAGTTTCACTTATAAACTGAGCAACTGTAGGTCAGTTAGTAGAGCGTTGTATTCGAATTCGGAAGGTCTTGATATTCATGCGACCGTTTAATGTTTTAAGATAACACAAGTTATTTTAAAGTGATTTAGTGCTTCAACAACAATTTAAGCACCTCGTAACAAGCTGATATACTTGAGTAAACCAGAATAACGCGGTAGAACTGCAAATGATTGTTCTAGAATTCTAACATGCGCGGGAAAAAAAGTATGAATAAGAAAACACAGTTTCCAGCAGGTAATTTTATTCTTCCCTTCCAGGCATAAGATATCACTTAAACTAAAAATACCAAGAAGCGATTATTCAACTCACGTTTAGAAATGGCTTATACTAAGTTAACCGAAGGTGGAGCATCACATACAGATATCAAATTTTAACTTATATCTGTATGTGATGTCTGTAACTTATATCTGTATCTTTCGTGTTTAACAATACGAAAGTTGAAACAATTACGGGAGAGTGCAGATATCTGTGACCCTTTTATTGCAGATATCTGTAACCAGAGGCGCCCACGCCATATAGGCAGGCCTTGCAATTGCATGACCTGATTTGGGGTGGGTGGGTCTGTAGAGAGGGGGGGTTAGGTTGCAGGAGGAGAAGAGAAAAGAAGAATGAAGAGAAGAGAAGAGAAGAGAAGAGAAGAGAAGAGAAGAGAAGAGAAGAGAAGAGAAGAG
>JAGDQP010013463.1:0-15197 GCA_022664845.1 Lepisma saccharinum
GGGTGCGCCCCAGCGAGGCCATCTTGGAATTCTGGGGGCAGCGCCCCAATGAGGCGAAGCGAGTATATACATTACACAAGTGTAAAAAGCTGCGAAATACGAGCAAAAGCACCAGGGGTGCAAACTGTCCAGTCAACTCCTTCAACCTTAAAAAGTGGTGAAATGGAATATGGATGAGCCTAGTTCCTCGTGCCAACTTCCAATACTCCTGCGTGTCCCACCAAGTTTTACTCGTCATAAACGTTAGCATTGCCAGGAGCATGTTATACAGGCAGAATGTGGACGTTTCCCCATTCGGACGCAGCGCTCTGGAGTATGAGGGGATATCTGCATCATGTGGCGCAGTGCACTGCAGATTCTGGTTGTGATAAAAAGACGCAGTTCCTCCAAACTCCTCAAGTTCGATGCGCGGCCTGCCGTGGGATTCTTGGCGCAGCGACGCGAGCGAATCGAGGGGAGTATCAACACGTACGGCAGTGCATGCAGCCGAGTTCCACGTGTCACAAAACGTCAGCATGTTATACAGGAAGAAGAGTTTATTGCGAAATCAGCGATTTTGAGGTTCTGTAAGAAAAAAGATGTTAAAAATTGAAATATGAAATTTCGAAGTATGACGGTATATCATCACTAGTAGATTACAAAATATCTGCAAAGACATCATTTTGAATCCAAAATGGCTGACTTCATAATCCATTTTCCAGACCGTTTGAACTAGAGATACGAAATTTGGCATAAAGGTGTATTAACAAGAGTAGTTTAGGAATAATTTACATTTTTGAAAAAGTTGTTAACTTGGATCAAAATGGCCGCACAAAAACTTTTTCCACACCATTCGAGCTATAGAAACGAAATCTGGTATGAAGGTGCACCATCACAAGTAGGTAACGGCAATGTAAGAAAACTTTTTAAAACTCGCTCTCTTTAATTTAACAGAGCCGCCCAAATACCATTTTCCAAACCACTGAAGCTAGAGAAACGAAATTTGGTATGAAGGTGTACCATCACGAAAATGTTTCAATAAATGGATCAAACCACCGCTATGAGGGTGCAGCCCCCGAGGCGATATGGGAAAAAGTCTGCACAGCATGGGGCGCTGTCCCCAGAAAGTGTGATCACAATAAAGGGGGCGTAACCCTAAAAATTTGAAGTTGGGGCGCACACGGAATTCTGGGGCAGCACACCCAGCGAGGCGAACCTAGTATATATATACACGTATAAAAAGCTGTGAAATCCGAGCAAAACATCAGGTGATGTTCGAGCCTTAGGGTTGGTGGTGGTGGATTTTAGGGCCGCCAGCAGGAAGCAAATTTGCTGTATCATCACAAGTAGGTTACAATAAATATGGCAAAGCTTCCCTATGTTTCAATAAATATTTCATTCCCACGGGTGGTGGGTATGGGAAAAAATCTGCAACATGGAAGCACAGTGTCCTGGAGAGTGGTTACGATAAAGGGGCGTAAGTACCCAAAAACTCGAAGTTAAGGCCGCAGCCAGCTACGGGGGGCGAGGACCTAAACGAAGCCGAGAGAGCGAGTATATATATTATACACGTAGAACAAGCTGTGAAATCCGAACAAAAACACCAGAGGTGCAAAAAGTGGAGCCAAGTTCTTTAACCCTAAAAAGGTGTGAAATGGGAGACGGATGAGCCAAGTTCCTTGGTGACAGCATGTAACAGGAACAAAGGAACTTGGCGCGAAGTGGCAAGGTTCATGATCCTCAAGCTGTAAGGGTGGTGGGGATCCTAAAACCCACTACGTCCACCGCCACCAACCTTAAGGCTGTTGCCAGCTCGCGCCAAGTTCCTTTGTTCCTGTTACATGCTGTCACCAAGGAACTTGGCTCATCCCTCTCCCATTTCACACCTTTTTAGGGTTAAAGAACTTGGCTCCACTTTTTGCACCTCTGGTGTTTTTGTTCGGATTATTTATACACTTTGTCCTCGGAATTTAACTTATGCCGTTTTAAACCACAACATAAAATTTAACGAAAATCTGTTGACGTTTTACAACGCTGACACGCTGTTTTCTGAGATACTTTCGGAATAAATTCTCAGCAAGCAATCGTTTATTTATATAACTTTATATACTTTATGTACTATTTAGAAAATTAACATGGAGAGGTTTCTAACAGCGTTTGTTATTGCGTTCCTGATTAAAGTGTTAAATTGGCTGTGCTACTACTTCCCAACACTGTTTATTCCGCTTTGATATTTCCAGTAGAAACGAGATATTGAAACGTAATTTTCTTATAAAATTGGCCTTATGAAGTCACATCGATTTTGATAGGCGACATCTATTAAAAGAAGCGGAATTCAAATATATTAGCGACTTTTAATCCATGTGAATGGTATAAATTCAACTATAATGTCACAGAACTTAAAGAATGATCTCTTTATCACTACTGTCATGATATTAATGCTGTAGTTTGATAACGTCACGAAGGGATAGTGCTTTGGTAGTTTAATTGTGCCACGCACGGAAACGATACCAGGTTTGAATTACTTAGTTTTCGTTATTTTATTTCGGACGATGTCAGTCGCAGTTTCCTATTATCTTGTGCTGAGACAGACAAGAGAAGATTCATCAGACATAAATGGACGGAGGTCTTCCATATTCCTTCTCATTTGGGTGGAAACGACACTTCTGTTAAGGATTAGAAAGCTCGCGTTGTTCAGGTCAGAGATAAAACAAAAAACAACATCAATAGGAAATCATTTTCCCTTGATAGTTTATTATATAATTAAATTGCAAACGTCTATAACTAGGCCCGAAAATTGAGGGAAAATCCTTTTCTTTACGAGTGCTCAAAGACGAGGCTTAACATAATATATGTTCATTTTGGGTCATTCTAGGCCAGAAAATGGGAGTTTTATTTGTCCCGTTTTGAATTTTTCGGGGTTTTCTTTTCTTGCTTACTGGTCTTCTTTAAAACTGTTTATGGTTCTTAACGGATTTTTTTCAACTTCATCTTCCGACTACATATTTATTGACCATTCTCACTCGAATCAACAGCACCTCTTAAACATCAGTCCCGGCGGTTGTAAGGATGGAAGGAGCGTAAACAAATGTACTTTTTCTGTACAGTTGCAGTATATTATTTTTCCATCACGGAGAAAAGGGAATTTCGTAGCACCAGGGTGTGTGTTGTATGTTTAGAGCTGGATGGCAGGAACTTCGCGCAGACCATAACGACTGCTCGAGACTATATTGCAACTCAGAATCGCATTAGTACCTGCCCCTCCCTCTTTTTGAAAAATTCCCTTTAAATTATTAAAATCACTGTAATAAAATGTAAACTATAGGCTAAGACTAGGAATGGGCAAAGAGTACCTTTGCCCGGGTGAAAATTTTGCCTTGTCCCGCTCCTGGAAATGGCCCAGTAAACAAATATTTTAATACGTCGTGCTAGTCAATGCTGCCGAATTCACATCCGGTTGGGAAGTCATTTTGTTTTTCACCTACAATTTATTAATAAAACTTTTAATTGTGGTTTTTAATTACGTGCCAACTGATAGACGGATCAATTATAGTTTCAGGATGTTACGGGACAATGTGTTGTCTTGGGTTTCTCGAAAAATGTTTTGGTCTCAGGGTGTTCTCCAAAAGTGTTTAAAATGAAAGACTTAAATTAAAATGAATGAACAGAAACAATTTTAAGAAAATGCAAACTGAAAGACAAAGCAAAGCATTTCATTGAAAAAGTGTTCTTTTTTTTTCAACTGTATATTGTATACCACCACATGTTTGTATTTCTTAAGCATAATATTCATTAAATATGTAATTCTAATTAAACTGGATTGCGTTTATATGCCCCTTTTTAGATATGTTTAAGTCTTTTTTAGTCAATTTTTAGATCTTCCGAACTCTAGTGATAATAAACAACAAGTTAGACGTTTGGCCAATGATGTATAGTGACAATTTTAATTTAAAAAAAGAACTGAAACAACCATTCATCTAACCTTTGTGTTCATGTCTTATTTTATGAAAGAAGACTAGAACAGTAAACTATACACACAAGATGTGATTTTTTAGAACTCTTACATTATCAATTGCACAATTCTAAATACAAAACCATTACATCAATTTGATTGGTCACTAAAATTCAATTTATAATTAACTTTGGTAGAATAATAGACTCCAATTCATTGACTACGGAAAGGATATTAGGTATGAATGAAGAATAATATATATATAAGAAACTTTAGGTTACGTTTTTTAAGTTTAGGTATACTTCTGGTTTGTGATTACTAAATACAATAATAAAACATGTAATATTAAGTAATGGTATTGTAATTGTTACAAATTTTATTTCATGACTTACTTTTCCCTTTTCGAATCTTAAAACGTGATTCGTTTACACATCATTTCATTTTGCCTTACTCCAAGATGTAATTGCCAATATAAAAAATGTCACAAGTCATGGTTCCAAGGATAGGGGAAGCAACCGAAAGAAGAACGTTGAATGTCACCAGCTCTCTAAAAGTCTATCGCAAGGCATGAAAGGGCTAAAGAATATGGATATGGTCAGACATGAAACTGATACAGATCAGACGGTAGTTATCAAGAAAACGGCGAGTAAAAAGAAGAGAAAGTGGCAAAGAAATCAAAGAAACAAACGATTTAGGCAAAACGAAAACGAGAAACCTGGCATTTATGGAAGTAACCATGAAGTAGGTGGAAGGGAACTGTATGCAAAGAAAATAAAAGAGAGAAAGAAAGAGGAGGTGGTGGAGGCGGAAACTTGAGTTTCAACAGCAGGAGATATGTAGCAGAATGAGATAAAAGAGCTTTAGAAAAGCAAGAAGGTTAAAGCGTGGCATTAAGTTAAAAGGCCACATATACCGGAAATTGTAAAAGGCAAGGTAATTGATACATCTCAAACTTTGGTAAACAAATTTCTGAATCTTTTGATTGTTTTCGTAAAACCTAGAGAAAAAGGGAAGATATCCTCTACGATGTAATTCCGTCATATCTTACTAATAAATTTGAAAGCGTCTATGTGCAAATAATATATGGAAAGTATAAATGAAAAATCTGAACAGTAAAACAAAAACCTGTTCGGATTTCAACGAGAGGCATTTGCAGAAAAGAGTCAAACACAAACTGAAGAAGAAATACGAAAAGTTTATGATGAATTTATTCTAAATAAGAAAAGAGTGAAAGCCAAAACAGAGAAGAGTTATGGATAGAAAATTTGGATGAGAATAATAAAGGGTGAAAAGATGTCCATCCAATGGTATCGTGAGAAGATCTTTATGTTGGTGAAAATATTGAGACAGAGAAGAGTAGTCACTAGAAGATCAAATATGCTGGTTGCTGAGACAATGAATGCAGAGAAAAAGCACGAGAAGTTAGCTATGTATGCGATCCATCAATCAATTGTGATCGACATTTGAACAATAATAATGACAGTATGAGTGAAAAACTAGAAGTAGCGAAGTTACACATGAAGAAGTTAAATGTTAAGGATGACAATCATTAAAACTATTTAATGAGTTGGTTAAAACATATTCTAAGGAATCGAATGAAAATAGATTATATGAAAGTTTGGAATAGAATCGTTATATTATATAAAGAAACATGCGATTGTTGGAAATTGTAAAGAAAACAATGTCATAGAAGTCCTTGAAGAATAATTCGATTGATAAAAAAATACGAACTCTGTACTTTTGGTAAATTCTTAAAACCTTCTATTATAGAGGAACAAAGAAATAAAACATGTTTAGGCGATAAGGAATATAATTATGAAGAATAATTTTAAAAAATTGTTAAAATGATTAAAAGATTTTGCGAGACATTAAGTTATTAACTACATTAATTATGAACTATTCATGGAAAAAATATGTTATTACAATCGTTTGTTTCATTAATGGGAATTAATGTTTTTATATGTATTGTTGAACGAAGAGTTATAAAGAATTTGATTATATTAAAACTCCAAGATGTTCATAAAAATATAAATAGTTAATTATAGAATGAATTAATATGATTATACGACAATACATTTTAATAATTAAATACAATCGAATATTCATTTAAAATTCAATATTATTTAACAGAAGGGTTAGTATTTATTATATGACCCTATCCTTAAGGAGGCAAAACAGTGTATAGCTAAGTTCAGAAGTTATTTAAGAATGAAAAATTAAGATAAATAATTACCTTATTGATTATTAGTTGTTTAAAACTGTTTTAAGTATAGTTTGAGAATTTGGAAAGATTTTGAAAGCCATTATTCAATGTATTTATTATTGAAGTATTTATTGAAGTTTCGGGTGGAAATCATATGTCATTACTTTTATTATCGGAAAACTGAAGGAAGCAATTTTTTCTATAGGAAAAACAGATGGTTTTGTTAAGTAATCAAAGGTATATAATTTTATTTTGCTAAAATTGATTTGTTTAAGGAAGTTAAATAATTTTTAATTAAGATATAATCTCGAAAAATAGTAGATATATATGATGTGAATAATAATACTTGGAATGTAAATAATTAATGTTGTAAACAAATTGTATAGGTTGTGGTTATATTTTTAATACCCTGTATTAATATTACTTTTCCCTTGTCATCTTGTGTTTATCTTCTTAGAGTAAGACGTAGCGGAGAGCCTGGCTTTGGTGTTGGAAGGCCCTGCATAGCACCGCGAAGACAATTGCTCGAGTACTCTATTTTTCAGATGAACGTGCCACTACTTGCAGTGGTTGGGGGCACGCTTTCATTTAGGGATATTTGTTTGTCCTGTACAGGAATCAGAAAACGAACCATGTTCCTGAACTTTTATATTGATCTACTGCACAGCGACGACGATGGAGCTAGCTAGTAAGTCCAAATTACATTAAGAAAAATATCAATGCAAATCGAAGGGAAGTAGTCCTGTTTCAGATCAAGTAAACAATGATTAATATAGAGTTATCATAATAGTTTCGTCTTTCCTGATAAATTTTGGAATCCCTTTAGCAATCTTAAGTCTATATAAATATCTACTTCGACCGTTACAGCATTAAATTCCAAAAAGGATAGTAAACTTTTAATTAAGGATCTTCAAATGCCATAGGTGACAAACAATGTGATGCCTTTCTTATATCTATGTGAAAAGGAGCAAAGGTAAAAAAATCATTTGTTATTAAGTTTTTGTGAAAAGCAAAAGCGAGACAAGATTACTGCTCCCATCTTTTACTGCAAAAACTTTTTTTTCCTTTCCTTGACATCCACTAAATTCTCTACCAGTTCACACAAATAAGAAACCATATAATGCTACTATTCCGTACTTTGGTTATGGAGTCGCTTAGACACATGACGTCATTTTTGCTTGCTACGTATGCTCCCAATTATCTAAATTGGCTGTCTTTCTCTATGAACTGATCCCTTATGATAATGTTTTTATTTCCTATATTCCCTATGTTTCGGCTTGTTGTCAAATATTTTGTTTTACCTATGCTTACCTGTAGACTAAGCATAATTAAAAGTGCAAAGATCAGTGTTGCTTTCTAGTTCATCGATATGCTCTGTTTTAATTCTTCATCATCCGCGTGTACGAACTGTTGAATCAAGCCATACAATGATAATCCATTTATGTAAAATTTAATTTTTAAATTCGCATATTCTAAGGCAAAATTAAACAATAGTGTTGAAAAGCATCGCCGAGTTTCAATCCGTTCCCATTCTTGAAACTATCTGACTTATTATATAACCGTATTGTGCTTATGGAGTCGCTTAAACACATCTTCACTAGTTGAACAAGTTCTTTTTTTCGGAATTCCAAATCGTATCAGGATGCTGTATAATTTTTCCCTTTTGATAGAATAATGCTTTCTGAGAATCAGTTAATAGCTGGTAAATCCCATTGTACTCCCATTTCACTCCAAAATTTGTCTCAAGGCGAAAGTCTTGTGCAACGTGGATCTAGTTCTTCTAAATCCACATTGGTGATCTTCAAATATTTTATCTACGTATACACTTTGGCATGTAAACAGAATATTACTTAATACCTTGTAACAGGTTGGAAGTAATGAGATTCCGCTGTAATTATTACACTCCGATTTATCGCCTTTTTTTGTAAATCGAAACGATTATTGAGGTTTACATTCCTTTGGGAGCTCCTCCGTTCTCCATATAGCGCTTATCGATTTATATAGTAACTTGATTAGTGCCGTTCCTCCTGGTCTAATTAATTCGGCTAGAATATTGTAAATTTCTGGTGATTGGATTTTTTTTTAATTTCTTAAGAGATTTTGATCTCGATCTGCTAGTTCCCAGAATCCATTGATATGCAGTATGGATTTGAATTCGATAGTGTGTTCCCCGTTGTGTACATTACGAAGTTTATTGTTACAACCTTTCCACACATTCACAATTTTAGTCAGGTCTGAACTGAAGATCTCCAGTTTCATTCCTAATCGTTCGTAAATTCGACTGACAAATAATTTCTTTACGAGTCTACCCGATTGTATACATCTCGCATTCTTAACGGAAACGCGAAAGTGTTGATTACAAATATTTAAACAATCCCTCCGTATATCGATTACAAAAAATAATGAAACCGAAACGAAACAATTCCGCTAATTTTTTGGTCTAAATATATTAGACTCGGAGCTTGGTGCAAGTCCATATAACAAAGCTACCATATATAATAAAACATATATTGCCTTTCGTTTCGCAGATTCAGACTCTAAATTTGGCTCAAGCCAGAGTGTGGTTCGAAATTCACACCAATAATGCTGTCTTAAACTGCTCCTTGCTAAGTTGTCTCTAGTTTTTGTTTCGTTTTCAAGTTATTGATATCAGTGAATTACAAGTGATACCAATGATAAACTATCAATACGTCGTAGCTGAGTGGAATAGTGCTTGCGTAGCATTTGTGACATCGTGAGTTCGATCCCAGTGACGGACCATACCGACAGGCTTCACAGGTTTTTCCCTCAGACAAACATGACAAAGCTATGATGGAACCTTCAGCCTTTACCTTCCTGAATCACTTTCCGTCCCTTATACCGGCCCTAGTATTAGATGACAAAAAAACATAAAATTTAAAAACTAAATTATTGTATGCATGTACAATATGCAAATATAATTCCTGAAATGTAAAATCGGCAAAGTTGTCCACCAAATTTACACGAATGTTTCGCTTATTCACTTCTGGACATGAACGATATATATCTCCTGCCGTCTCCCTAACTCTTTCCACTACGTAGAAAAAAACATCACAGTAGAAGCTCTCGCCAGCCGATTTAATTTTGTGCAGATGATATTGTCGAAGGTCTGTGGTGTCACCTTCTTGTCAATGATATTTTGATCAAGCAGCCAAACATCATTCCGTGAAGATTTTATTATTATGATTCGTAATGCAGAACGAAGAAATATGTTATGTTTAGGTTTTTTGAAAAGAATCTTGAATCCCATTTGTGACAAAAAAAATTGTAGTTGCTCACTGTTGATGTGTGGGGTGCTCAGGATGAAAATTACGTTTTTATTCCCTAGAAAAAAAATATGCAGGCAGTTCTTGATATCATATATAACCTATGTCAAAACAACGTTGCTGAAATATTTTCCCCTGGACACACCATGCAGAAACAACACTAATTCTTTCTTGGGAAGCAGAAGTAAATATCGTTCAAGGAGCATTTCAGGCGTTGAATAGAAAACTAACCGATATAACGATAGTCAGTTCTGAAGTGCATTTTGAATACCATTGGCTTTCCGAGAAACCAGTAGTGCTGTTTCTCCACGAAGTGTTCAATGGAAAAAAATTTTCAACATTGGTTTGCCATAAATCTAACCTGATTTCAAGAAATGTCTAAAATAATTTGGACGTAAATATAACGTAATTCTCATCCTTTTTCAAAGTACACGTACTATAATTCTCTTTTTTCAACGAGAGCACAACTCGATTCCAACCATTTTTGGACGTGAGTAAGGTCACTTGAACCATCTTTCGACGTAATCTTGGGATATAAACGTTATCAGAACTCGAATTCAAGCAGTTTTCGACGTGAGTGGAACGGAATTTCTACAAGTCTTTGAAATAAGCTTGCACCTTAACCCCGAGGTCAGATGTTTTCACGTAAACCACGACGTGGAGTCCATCGTACTCCTACATATAATGTATTTGATATTATGATATTCCTACATATCAAATAAACATATTTTTTTATGTTTTTTTTTCAATAGTATAACGTATTAAATTCTTCAGTTTAAAAGGAAAGGGTATAAACTATGTCAAGAAAATCAACGAGGTTAGCAATATGACCATATTATATTGGTATTATTTCTCATAGCTACATAGTTTATTTATTGCTTCTAGCATGAACTATTGTTTTGTTCTTATTAAAAATGGATATGAGAATACACTGAAACCACCATCTCTTTAACAGAAACTGTAGTTTACAAGTGTAAAGGGCACAAACATCACAAATGTTTTACCACTCTACTCCTTGTTACCGTTTCATCAGTGCACCTACGGCACACATGCTTACAATACTTTTATTTCTATTTCTATTTTCTAATTAAGGACCCCCATAACACCCCAGCCTCTTTGTAACCTTTACACAAGCCAAGTTGTGTACATCACGCTCATTTTTTTGTTCCTTGGCTTTTGGGAGGCATGTCCTATAGACTGTTGGATTGCCGGAATTTCGGCACTCCAAGAAGCTACTGTGTTCCATCGGTCAGAGATCTCTGGGGTTGCGAGACAGACTTTTGAACAAACATCCAGAATGTTCTCCTGGCCTTTGGTACTTTAGGAACTTCCTTGGGGGGATTCCCTATCTGCTATATGCTTAATTTTACTGAGAACATACATATATTGAAACATATAACACACATTAGACAAGACAATACAGGAGAACACATGGCAACATACGACTTGAAGATTGGCTTCTTCTTTTTTTCTTCTTCCTGCAACGAGATAAAATATTAGTTACTGATGCCTTCGATTAGTCGTACATCTTCCTTCTTAGTAGTCTCCACTCGTTGCAGGAGTCATCTTCTTATTTCGTTCTTCACATCCATACTTTGATTGGAGAGGGTCGGAGGATTGGAGTGATTTTAGGGGGGAGTCACTGTAGCCTTAGGATGGTTGTTCAATCTACTATTTTCGTGTAATGATATAATTCTTCTTCCTCTTCAGCCCCGATCATACACTTTTCTAATTTTAATTTCACACACACATTCACTCTTTCACTCCCGGTTATGTATTCATTTATACGGCTTTGTGCACGGATTTCGCGATCCCAACCCTTATTTGCTGTTACTCTTGATATGAAACTTTGTATACATTTACACTTGTCCCGCAAACATACACATATATCACTTCCACACACGAGTGTCTCTCACCAGGCCTTCCTTGTAGGGCACTCCTGCTGCGAAACTTCCAGTAACTTCATATTGTGAACGTCTAGAACTTGTCCTGTGAACGTCTGGCTTCATCTTGCAATTGTGTTCAATTATAGAGAAATTATTCCTCTATTTGTGGGGGCAAATATTACGTAGACTTTAGGTTTTGTTATTTGGGGGCTAAAGAGAAGTCTACTCGAGCGTAACTCAGATAAAGGTTTGAGCATTGGCAAATACGAGAGGGACGTTCAACGTGAGTTAAGTGGATATTCGGTCTAATAAAATGGTAACTTCTGGGATAGAGTATATTCTAGCTTTAGGAATGAAATGGATAACAAGATTTTACATTTTCCCTAAAAAGGCGCAGAATCTCAGCTCGAAGATTAATGAACAAATAAAATACAGCACACACCGAAAAGCTATATTCAAATCTAAATTATTCAGCAGAGCACACAAATCGTTCAGGCAATGAAACTATTTAAGCACCAATGTTTTAAGAAATCCTTGAAACATACCTTGGAAAATAAAGTTGAAGGTTGTGTTCTTCTAAGACTTGTATCAAAATTGACTGCTTCTGTTAAGATGAGATTTAAACTGTTCAGGACTTCCTTCTATGTTTCTTGGCTTCCTTCTAGAACTGTGGTATAGAGTGACAGCATGGACCGGCTGTGTGAGATAGCAGATCGATTGGTCTGTCGGGGTCCTTTATATACGGTCTTGAAGTGACGAAATAATTAGGTTAATATAGTTCATTGCTCTCTTGTTTGTGCGTTTTAGTGCTTTCACGTGACGATCGTATGATGTCTTAAAAATGCACAAAATGGCCGCTTAAAGGAAAGTAGAACGATAGGTCTACGTCATAATTTCTGTAAGTGTGTGTGGTTTGCCGTATATTGCTTTGCTAAAAGGAGTTCGTGTTGAGATTCTCTGCCCGCCATCTTTATTATTCTTTAGACTTTACAACAGAATAAAATATGTGTGAAAAATAAAAGTTAATTATAGAAATATGATTACAAAAATGAAAATTTAAGAATAAATACAAAATTAATAATGATTGACAATGAGAGGCGATCACATTTGCCGCTCTTTAAAAAAATAAATTTTATTCGGATACCCTAGTGGTATCGATAAAATTTATGAGAAAAATGTGTCTCAATAATTTGAGCACACCCTGTATAATATTTATTCTATGAACACTCGGTATAATACTTTGAAAGTTAAATAATATATACAGAAAAGTGAGTATATATATATATACATATATAGAAAACATATTTAAATTTTTCATCATTTTTTTTTTTTTGTAAATTTTAGAAGTTTTATTGAAGTATAAGCCATAAAATATCATACAAAAAGGTCAAGAAATATCATCAAGAAATATACATATAAAACATTAATCAATGATACATTGCGTTTGCTGTCTAGTACTGTACTTTATATTGCAACGGTCTACGTTTTAAATGTGTCCCTAGTAACACATGAGCGTTCAGACAGCTATGAAATGCTGGTATGCAAAAAGGAAGGTCACAATTCTGCAGACCTAAACAAAATTTAGAGATTAAGAAAGTTCGAGCTTGAGATGCGCGTGAGAAGAAAACATTCTCTGGAAGACAGTGAGATTGTTCGCTTGTGAAACACACGGAAGTTGTGCGTCGTATTATAGTTTATAATAGCGATCGAAGTGAATTCACAACTCTATTCACTTTTTTTTTCGTGGTATAAAGTGTCAAGTGAACAAAGGTAAAAGTTTTTGTTTCCTTTTTAGTTATCAACATAGTAGGATAATAGTCACAAATTCACTGAGTCACTGTATTTGGTCTATATCTTGGAAAATGTCACTTAGTATTTTCCCTATACACAATGTCTAAAATATCGAAGTCACTAAAGTACGTAAAACATTAATCAATCAATATATGTTCAAAGTTCCAACTTGTCCGATAAGAGTTCAAAACACTATTCGTAGTCGTAAGCACTCTATAACAGTTTCCAAAAGATGTAGTACATTCACTGAGTATATAGTTGTTATAAGGGGATCACTTTAGAAATATATAATTTCCTTTTCGTTTTTCACTGTTTGAAAGTGCGGGGATAAAACCTTGATCACTAAAATTTTCCACAGGGAGGTAAACTGGGGTTAATTTGAATATGTATTCACAATACATTGAAGATCTAAATTGTTGTCCTGGGTGGGGTTGTTCCAAATTAGGGTTTCTTATGTTCCAAAAGTTCCTATAAGTGGGTGGAAGTGGAAGATAACGTCCGTGGAGTACTGTGGCTGGTTGTTGGTGCAACGAACTTGTAGAAAAGTTCTTGGTTCCACTATGAAGTTCTGCGTTGTAATATCCAAACGAAAATTTGGCTGGGTTTTCTCGGGGTTCCGTCTTTCATGGGCAAATTGTAGGTTAAATGTTGATTGTTATTAATTCAGTCTTTCTGCAGCACAATTAACTTGTTTAGATGAAATTTCAATGGTTTTTCAAATGAAGCTTGGCGTATAGCTCAGCATAAGCGTGTTCTCTTTCTCTTTCGGTGCATTTGTTTTGATTTGATGTAAGCAGTATCTCATTAAAATAATAGAAAGTCAAGTGAATTACTATTAAATTATTATTTTTATCTAAGAAAATGTAAAGGAAGAGAAAGAAAATAGTAAAAGAAATAGAAAATATGATTAAAATAGCAAGTGGTGTCATGAATAAAATATACTATTAAATATAAGTTCCTCTATAAATTAATTAAACTGAAAATTAAAATTAAAAATAGAACAAAAGAAAAAGGTATTGTTTCATGGATTACAAGGAATGCTTAAATAAATTGCACTGAACCATAAATGCTCTGTACATAATTACACATATATTTCATAAAAAAAATTAACCTATCTTATAAAATAAATTTAAGGGAAAATGCATCTTTTTAATGAAATGTATTTCTTGTCAATGATATGGGGTTGTAGGTTGATGGCGTATGGGTCGTTTTGCCAAAGGTTACTATACACATTTTTCTTAATGACTATAAAATTGAAATGCGGTCATACTATCTATTCTACGGGTACATGAACTAAAATAAAGTAATGGAAAACACTAATGTGTTCACCTTGTAAAAATGGAATGCGAAACACTAATGTGTTCACCTTCTAAAAATGCAATGTGAAACATTAATACGTTCACCTTGTAATAAAACTACTAAAATATTAAATGAATATTGAATACATAAAAAGGTATAATACATATTTACAAAATTTGGAATGGGTGGAGGGTTATAGCGTTCTTGGCATAGGTACTATATGGGCATTCCGGTCGTGAACTGAACGTTCTTACGTAGTATAAAGTGTTAGATGTTATAAAAGTAGAATTTTCTTAGTAGTATCTGATCGGAAAACATATCGGTACATAATTACTGTATATCCGTCTGTCTTTCGCGTATCAAACTTAATGTTGTAAAGATGTTGAAGGGAAGTTGATTAAATGGAAGTGTTGGATGTTAGTGAAATTGATTAATATTCCTAAATTAGGTAATAAAATTGTAGATAAAACATTGATCGGCTTTTAATCGTGTTAAAAATGGCGTCGGTGTTTTGACATAAAGAGAGTTCAAATAAAAGGAACATGGGTTGAAATAATATTTAATTGTAAAGTTTAATGAATAATTATGCAAAATCCATTCTTGGAATGAATATCAATGAAATATGGCGTTTGCCTGTCACAAAACAGAGTAAAATAATAATCAATCGGGTTAAATATTGTATCAATTCATATCACTGATTAAATTACGTGATTTTTAAGAAAGAAATTAATCTATTATTATTATTATTATTATTATTATTATTATTATTATTATTATTATTATTATTATTATTATTATTATTA
>JAGDQP010013463.1:15297-47761 GCA_022664845.1 Lepisma saccharinum
GTGCCTTTATGGTTATACTGGGAGCGGGTCGCGTCTATAAATAATTTGTTTCATGGGATTCGAAATAGAATTTTCGGAGAGGTGGACAACGAAATATTTGAACTGATTTTTAGTGGTGAGATTCGTGATAGTCGAAAGGAATCTTTCTGCTACACAGGTGCAACAGAAGTTAGTCCCGCCAGGTTCGATGCCTCCGTGACTGAATTCTACATTATGATGCTGTTGAATGTGAATATCCTGAAAGAAGATCTGGGGTTCAATTTTTATATAGAATATGAAAGAAATGAATTTGGGATAAGGATAACATACGTGCCGCTGATCTAAAGGTAATTAGACTATTGTTTTTTTTCCTATATTGTGCCAATGTTTGTTATTGTTGAAATGAACTATTGATATGATTTTAATGAATTTATTCTAAATCCAAATTTTTGTTCTTTTCTCGTTCTAGGTAAGTGATTGATTTTCCAAATTCTACACTGTTGTCAATTTTGGTTGAAAAATGAAGTGTCTGAGAATTTATTGTCTGAACAGTCAAAATTTGGGAAATATCATGAATTTAACCTTGAATTGAAGACTGAAGGTAAGTTTTTAAAAAAATAGTCGAATAGTTCGAAGAAAATTCGAATTCAAATTATACGAAAGTTCTAAGTGTTTAGAATGATTTGATTGTCTATTTGTCAATTGTCTACTATAATTTCGGTTTGTCTCTTCGTTATGTATCCTAATTGTCAATTTATCTAAAATACTCGTATTTGTCACTACATGAAAATCGTCAAAATCGGTTTGAATTTTCGAAAAGTTATGATTTTGTCTAAAATCATGCGAATTGAATGAAATTTAATTTCTAGGTATATTTTAGCGTACTTTATCGAAAAATGAAGTCAAAGTCTGTTTGTCGTTAATTTTTGTGATGGGGTAGGGGTAACATTTGGGTGGGTGAAATTTATTATATTGTATATTTCAATGCAAAAGTATTGAAAAAACTTCTACACTATAATTTATAAATTAGAGAAGAAAAGTTTGTACATGATTTATTTTAAAAGAGTTCCCTTATTTTTGTCCCTTTCTTTTTCGTAGGGTTAAAGTGTTTTTTCCTGCGGTTTTCTTTTTTTCTTTCGTAAATCGATATGTTTAATGATAAATAAATGTATCGCGTTTGTTTTTCGTATTTGTATAATATGATATAGGATTTTCCTATTTATGATCACGGTGCAGGATAAATAGTATTATATTTGGGGGATAGTTTCTAAAATTATTGCTTTAAAATATTGGGGTTATTTTATTTTTTCTAATAAAATGTTAGTCCATAGTGGGCTTCTTTTTTGTTTTGTTTATGTTTGTTTGTTTGCATGCATGCATCATTTAAATCCATAGTAGGTATTTAAATAACAACTTATTTCGTGATCATGGTTTTTAATTTTTAAAAATGTAAATGTGTAAATCTTATGATTAAATAATCTCTAACGACTTCGTCGGTAGGATCCTTACATACTAAAGTAGCGTAAACAACTTAGTTGCTTCCTTAAAACTAATACCGACACATATATCACTTCCACACACGCAGAACAGCGTTCAAACTCAACGGACTAGAAGGTACTGACAAGGGCGTAGAACTGCACAAGAAATAAAAGAATAAATGTAGACATTATTCGCAGAGTCCGTCGGACTTCAAGATTAAATGTAAAGGTCATTTCAACCATTTTCCAGCGTAAGCATGCTGTCATTTCCAGAAGATATCGACGTAATCAGTGTAAATTCAATCACTTTTTGACGTAAACGGAAAGTCATTTTAACAGGTTCTCGTCGTAATTAGAACGTGTTTTTTTAACAATTTTCTGACGTAAGCTAACGTCATTTCAACTATCTTTCCACGTAAGAGTGACGAGAATTCTACGAAAATAGTTTGATTTAAACCATTTGTCGACGTGTGAATAGATATTTTCACAGGTTTTTGGACGTGAATGAAACAATTTTTTAACGTCATTTTAGCAAGTTCTTGACAAAAATACAACGCGTAAAGAACTAATTTTAAATGTAACTTTTTCTACAACATTGAAAGAACGTAAACAAATATATTTCAACTTTTGTCTACGTCGTATCAACGTAATTATGTTATAGTAGTGTCATTTCACCTTAATTTTTTACGTAATGTTTACGTTAATCTCACCTTCACTTTCGATGTATATCCGAAGATTCTAAGAGTGAAGTTTTTCGTATTTTCTATAACAAACATTGTGTTTTCGAAGTGTAACGTAAAACGTCGAAGTAGTTTTCGACGCGGAATCCACGTATGTGTGTCGGGTGGGTTTATGAAAAATAACACTCCAATATAAAGCCTCAAATTGTGTAAATTGATTTAAGGGTCAACATAGAAAGACACAAATTCGGTATGTTGTTATTTACATATAAAAAGTTCGTCTGAAGAAGTTTCGAGGGAGAGATTTTGTTTCTTATAAATAATATCAATTTGCATTTAATATATAACTAACCTTAACTAACCTAACCTAAACTAACCTAACCTTAATTAACATTACTTAACCTATAGGAACTCATGATCTGAATGCACGTTTTTTACGCTACGGTAAACAATTTTGCTCCACTTTATCGGAATACGGTATTATCTTTGCTTGGGTCTCTTTGCGCAGAACCCATTAAATCTAACACCGATAGTAAGTGGATGAAACGTAGATTCAAAAAATTGGTGCAATTATACACACATATATACATATATTATAATTGCCCGAACTTCTGGGCTGTTAGCTCATAGTTTTCATTAGCATTGATACGTCAAGGGAAAATGTAACTATGGAAACACATACGTAACAATGAAAAAGAAATAATGAAATTATTAACAATAATTGCCACACTAAACAGTAATAGCAAGGAGAAGAAAACAATTGAGCTGTTTTAACAATACCCTACTAAATACAATAACAACATATATTTTTTCCTACATTGTTAATCATATACAAATCCGTGTGTGATATTATGCTCTTTTGCCAGTTGTAAATCACATAATTTGCACACTTCTTCATTTTGTGTTGCTTCACTTACTATCGGTGTCCACCTTAATATTTAAAAAATCAAAGAAACATATGCGAAGTCAATATCCTATTGCAATGCAGTGGAGTAAGATTGATACCATAGTACATTGATCATGAATTCAAATCTTCTACCAAACAGAGTACACTTCTGTTACTCCGTAAGCCAACATTTTTGAATTTACGTTACAATACACAAACTATCGATATTCAATATAAGAGATTAGAAGGAAAGAAATCCTGTGCGCAGAAAAAATATTTTTGCTATATAGTGGAAAAATAATATTACCGTAGCGCAAAATATTAGATTAAATGGCTTAGTTGAGATTAGTTTCATTCAGGTTTTTTAGGTTAAGTTACGTTATGATAATTTAGTTTAGGTTATTTTAGATTATTCTAACTGCTTCAGAGTATTACTTTAAATAAATAGTTTAATGTTTTTCTTGATTCTGTTAGCTTCATTAAAAGTACACATATACACAATATCTCACTGGTTCAAAAGCATTTGAACTAACACACTGAAACTAGCAGATTCGAAAAAAAAATACTGAACATTGCGATAATTTTATCATTCTGATAGTATAAAGTATTTAAAATAATACAATGAATCAAGCAGATTACCAAGACAATTGGTATATTGAAAATAGCAGAATCGCGATGTATTTTTTTTCTTAAACTTGAAATAAATTGTAAAACTATTTTAGATATTACACTAAAACATTTAACTTAATGCACAATCACTAAACAAAAACACACTGAAAAAGCAGAACCGGAATTTAAATTAATACATAAACTATAATGAATAGCTAAAGTATTTTTTGTATTGCATTGAAAACTATATAATTTAAGCTATTGCATTAAACGTTTTATTCTAGATATTGCACTGAACTTTATGTTTTAGCTATTACACTCAAAACTATTTGAATATATAAATTACCAATAATTGGTTCCAAATAAAATGTCATTGTTTTAATTTAGCTATTACATAGCATTTATCATAAACTTATACTTTATGCTTACATTTAATTCCAAAACTATAATAGTATCTGTTGGAACTATAACGTTCCTGTAAATGACATATTGTTTATAATATTCCTAAAAATATAATAAAATCATGCTCAGAAATAAAGAATATAGTAGAACCTACGAATGAGAGAAACACATAGGGAAGGACAGAAACTTTGACATGTCACGAAAGTATCATTGTTGATTCACCTGTTGAAAATAAACAAATTTAGCTGGTTGCACATTTTAAGTAAGATAGACCTCCCTAAAGCTTACAATCAGCTAGAAAAAGATGAAGAATCAGAGGATGTAACAACTATTGTGACTCCGAAAGGGTGTTTTTGGTATTTGAGAGTCCCAGGAGAAATTAAGATAGGGAGTTGTGTTTTAGCAAGGGCTATGGAAAGGTTGTTAGGAGATCTTGAGGACTTTGGTGTTAACACGTATTTTGATGAGATCCTAACATTCAATAAAAACAAAGAACAGCATTATGCAGCTATGAAGATGGTACTTGAGCGTTTAAGAAAAAGTGGTCTTACAATTGCAACTGATAAAACATTCTTTTGTTAGAAATGGTTGATTTGCTTGGGTTTTTTTGTAGATGGTGAACATATTCAGATAGATAGTGAAAGGATTTCTGCTGTACGACAAATACCACCTCCGCGTAATCGAAAGGGTGTTCTTAGTTTAACTGGATATTTTACATATTTTAGCAGGTTTATTCCTGGGCTTCAGGGGCTTGTATTAGTGAATTGAGCACCAACAGTTCCCTTTCTGTGGGGTCGAGAACATGATTTAGCGTTGGAAGATTTGAAAAGATTGTTTGAAGATCATGTATTGTTTAAGGTACCAGATCTTTCGAAACGTTTTGTTGTTAATGTCGACGGATCTGTTAAAGGGATTGGTGGATGTGTTTCTGAAAGTGATGATAAAGGTGACCTTAAGCCAGTAGCGTTCTTTTCAAAGAAACTATCAGAAGCTGATAGACATCGTTCTATCTATGAAATTGAATGTATTTCATTAATCAAAACTATCTGTGGATATCGGCATTACTTGATAAATGAGTTTGATGTCTACAGAGATAATCGTGCTTTTAGTTGGATTATGCATAATCCTAAACGCTTATTAAAATACGGACCAATGGTAGAACAATTGTCAAAATTTCGATTCAAGATTCATCATATTAGGACTTCCGAAAATAAAGTTGCAGATTTTTTCTCCAGGGTGCATGATCCGTTTCAGTTCGACATTGTTGATTCTCAGGTGGGATTGTCGCTCTTGAGAAAGAACTTAGCAATGGTAAATTTTTGGTATGTTCCGTTTTTGAATGATGAGATGAATACTTTTCAAGAAGACAATTATAATTTGCTGAATTTTTTATGATTAGTAGCATTCTTGTATGGAGAATAAATTTAAGTTAATCAATTAATTGGATGTGTCTTGCTACAATTTATATATTTTTGTAATCAATTTATTCATGTGTTACATGGTTTGGAAATGATTACTCGTGTATAATGTCCTTACTTCTAGAACCAGAGAAAACTTCTTAAACTAATATATGTTTTGTTGTTGTTTTGTTATACTTGTTTTATAGGAATGTGTTTAAAATCCATGGATTTAATCGTAGCGTCGACGCTTGTAAGATTTTATCAGATGGAAGGTTTACCTGAGCTTCAAGTCACTATAATTAATGATAATGGTGCACCAATGTCAACTTGTGAATTGTCAAGTACTTGAAGATCATCAAGTTTTGTTATAAAAATTGTAGTTTTATTTTCATTTAATAGAGGGGTCCTTGTAGTGTATGAAACTACATGCCTACAATTGTTTGATTTAATGTCTAAATTATAATTTTATATTGAGCAATTTCTCTGATAATTTACTCTCGTATTTGCCAACTCTGCGGGAATCGCTCCCTCGGTTTGGTTCCGCGATGTAAGCGATTTGTAGCGACTGGTTGGGTTTGTTTCGCTACATGGGAAGGTCGGCTTGTCTGCAGCTACGACTTGGATTTCATTATATTGGATTGTCGATTTTGGTTACTGCTGAGAAATAATTATGGTTTAAGCCGACTTCAAAGGGCTTGATTCCAGGCTTAGTATAATTTATTAATATTAATTTAATAATAGTAGAAGTAAACTGTTGTTTGAAGTAATCTTATTAATTAATTTTGTTATCGAAAATAATGTATTTAGTCACGTTGTTTCTCGGAAGAAGTTAAATGGCAAATGCCGTTTCATGGGGCATTATAAGTAATTACGATAAATCAGTTACTGTTGTGAATAAAATAATCGATAGTAATATCTTATGTTTTTCGTGAGTGAAACTAAATTATTGCTTAAAAGAGAGTTGGATTTGATTTCAATTTATAGTAAGTTTAATCTCCAGATAAAATATTTTGGAATTTCCTATAGTTCACATTGAGAAGGTACAACCTTCTTGTAGGTGTCAACTAGAGAATTTACGTGGAGGAAAAGTAGGGTGTATTGGATTGCAACGGCATCTGTTTCTCCAATTTCCCCTTCTCTATTTTACTTTCAACTTGTGCAGAAGAGAGCCGGAGTGAGAACGTGTGTTCTGGTGACGTTTGGCTTGAAGGCGATTGATTTGTCATTGCGTGTATAGGCGTGTGTTTCTTGAAGAACGGATTCACCCCCTTCTATATTTTGCTCCTTACAACTGATTCAGTATAGTGTGAAGGTGGTGACCTTTTTGATTAGTTTTGTGAAAGGGTGGTTGGTCTCCCTCCCCCCCTCCTTACACGTCTGGTTGGGGCGTTAGCTAAATTTATTATTATTATATATAGCTTATTATTATAGTGGTTGGTAGTTAGGTATGTTATCATTATTATCATGACAACTTAGATAAACTGAAAAAAACTCTAGATAAGGCTGGCGAAAATTTTGAGTAAAGCGCTATTTGCATGCCAGCTTCCTTTTGTGTTGAATTATGCATGTCTTAATACTATCAGAAAAAGGCAATTTTTTAAAAAGCACCATGGGTCACTGTGACCACGCTGTACAGTTTCTGGGCTGTTTCAGAGGTGTACGATGCTGGGATTAAGAGCCTGGCTCAGGTAACTGTTTTTCAGCATTCAAGACATTGACAACTGGTTTCTGAGATGACTCATATAAAGATTGGGGATGATTTTTGGTTCCCCTAACAGATGGCGACACTTTCGGATACCCACCCTCAGTCAAAACCTCTCTCTCTCTCTCCCTCTACTTGATTCGGAGTGTTGCTAAAATGCCTGTGGGCGGGTAAAGACAGATATTTCAGGTTTGCTACCTGCTGCTTTCATTAGCTCAACTTTCCCTGTGGTAAATATATTTTCTTTTCTTCCCTTTCCTGGCGTTCTGTGCTTGCGCTTATGTGTGTGTGTGTGTGTGTGTGTGTGTGTTTATTATTCCTCGAAACTTATTGTATGTTCTTCTCTCTGATTGCTTTCCATTGTTCAAAGGGACCCTTTTTCCATTTGTAGCGATGGAACAATTATTACTTATTTTTTTTTACTTATTCCACAATTCCAGGTAGGAACATATAGGCCTTTAAATAATAATAATAATAATAAAGTTTCCTGAGGGCACGTTTCAAACATAAGAAAAAGCACACAACCTAATACAGCATATAATAAAGTACAAATGTTAATATAAGCTGCAGTTTTTCATTACAGTAAAAACTAGAAATACCACACAACCTAATAGTTCAATACTGTGCCTTTTCAATGTATAGGCCTATCAATAGTTATTGCATCTGAATTATAGCATTATTTATTACTTTCACAAAATAAAGTGCTAATTTACAGCAAAAATGTTACGCAGGGGCTCAATTGGTAGTGCGCTCACCTCTGGTGAGAGGGATCGGACGATCGATCCCTGATCATGCCATGTGGGCTTTGTGTTGGACAAACACGGTGTGTGTGATTTATCTCGGGGTTCTCCTGTTGTCGCGGACTTTCTTCATTCCACCCATTCATCCCATCATCACCCATTCGGCCTAAGCCAAAGTTGCCTAAAGGTCTTAAAACTAAGTTCAACAAATGTTACTAATACGAAAAAAAAATATAATTGAAAATATTTTGCAGTTATTTGAAAAGGTTTTCCTAGAAAGGAAACAAAAATAAATAAAGATGCAATTCCGATTTCCATGCGCCTAGAGTGAACGTGCTATTTCACTTCACTGCACACATTGGTATTTTAAACCTCGCTTCACATTTAATTTTTTAATATCTTGCCGTTCAGGAGAAAAAATCTGAACAAAATCACGCCATTACATAGTACTGAGAAATGTACAAATTATGACTGGATGGCAAAGAACAATCTTTATATTTAATCGCACTGGTATTGTCCTTACGTATTACTTATAATATTTGAAGAGCTGTAACATTTGGTGGCACTAATTATAGTAATGAGCTGTCATTTGCTCGTATTTTTTAAGGAGAATATTAAGTACGCTATAGTAGACCTTTATACAAAATCACCCGTTGGAGACTTGTAGTTCTTTTAGACAAGATTACAGGTTTGAAAGATTCATATTCTCGAATGATATTATTATGATTGATTCAGGTTAGGTCTTTAAAACTGCAGCGTCAATAATAAATAATGTTTCAGTAGACCAGGATCGGAATTTTCAATAAGTTAACAAGTCTGAACCTGGGACATTCGAAATAACAAAAACAAGAAGTGTGGGAAGAAGTGGAATATTTGCGTTTCTAATATTTCGTTCCTTCTTATGCGCAAGAAATTTGAAATCGTATTCCCGAGCAGTCGTAGCTCAGTTAGTAGAGCGCTGCCTTAGCAAACGGAAGGCCTTGGGGACGATAGCGGAGTCCGCCCACCCGAACTTCAGTTTTTGTGTTACACCAAGTAAATGCCGGGATTGTACCTATGAACTAGGTCCTGACCGAATATCTTCCAATGTATTATTCTCGCCTGAGCCTGATTTGTGAGATGCTTAAAGGCAATAATTGCATAGAAAAACGCATGTTGTGTCCAAGAGGGTCGCAGGGTGGAAAAATAAATTTAACTAGGATTTTGTGGCTTATAAATAATAAATTTCAAAGAAGGCATTTTAGTTTGCTTGCTGATTTTATAATTACTAAATAGAATATAATTTGTTGCATAGTTTCTTTGGTAATATAATGAGGACATTTATTATCAAATGCAGCAAATCAACTGTCATTTCTTGAAATACAGATTGCACAAGTTTAATGTTAGTGCGAAATCTGAGCCTGTTTTAGTTTAAACCAGATTCGAAATGTCCGGTTCAATTTATTCATTTATTTGAAGTTAGCACGGATACAGCTAACGCCGTTTTACACAGTTCTTGTAATAAACAATAACAACCATAATATAAATAATATAACAACAAAATCTTATGCAATGGGAAATAATAACATTTTTTATTCAATTTTAATTCATATAACAAGCCTTTAGAAATTTACTTTTACTGAAGCAGAAATCTGGTGGCAAAGGAACAGTATTGTAAAATGTGTTATTCTATATACAAGAGATCGTTGGACCAAATACAATCTCGGTCTTGAGAGGTACAAATGATGTTGTGAACGAGAATTTTGTCTGTTTACTCTTAGGTTAAAACGTGGAAGAAGGTTGTTAGTCCTGAGTGTGCCTTGCATTATTTTAAAAAGAAATTTTAAGTCATTTAGTTTTCTTCGTGTGTCTATATTTTTTAAGTCAAGAGAATTCAAAATATCTATGTTAGATTTGATTTGGAGGTAATGTACCGTGTGTTGTGCATTGCGGATAAAGACATTTTGGACTTTGTACAATTTAGATAAATTGGTTTCACAAGCCATAGACCAGATAGATGAACAGTATTCAATAATAGGAAGTACACAAGTGAGAAAATATGACCGAAGAACTCTGAAATCGTTAATATCGGTAAACCTGTAGAAAGGTCCAAGAAGTTTGAGTGCTTTAGAAGTTACGAATTCAATATGGGGAGTAAAAGTGAGTTTTTCATCAAGTTTGATACCCAGGTTTGTAATGGTCTACCCATGGTATATTAGATGAGGCTAATGTGTACGTACATTTCGTGTTATGGGTTTTCAGTGAAAAACACATTGCATCATGTTTGCAAGGATTGACTTTCATTATCCAATTATTGCATCACATTTCAACAGAATCTATAGCGGCTTGAAGGAAGAAAGTATCTTCGGTAGATTTAATTGTCTTAACAGTTTTGCAGTCATCACCGTAAAGAAGTACTGAGCAAGAATTATCTATCTGTTCACATAAGTCATCAATGAAGAGGGAAAACAAAACTGGCTCTAAGAAACTTCCTTGTGGGACACCTGAAAGCATAGGAAGCCACTTGGATGTGCTACCAGAGAAGACGACACGTTGTTCTCTATCAGACAAATATGATGTTAGAAGCTGAAGGAGAGATCCGTGTATACTAAATCTGGAAGCAAGCATGTGCATAACAAGTTTGTGATTGACAGTTTCAAATGCTTTGGAGAAGTCTAGGTATATGACGTAAAGTTAATGTCTTTTTGCAAGGGCATCCGTGGCGTGAGACGGTAGAACAGCTAAGTTGGTTTCAGAGGATCCATTCGGTACAAAGCCATGCTGGGAGGGAGAAAGAAATAGGAGGAAAGGATTTTGAATCCTGTCTGTGATGATTTTTTCACAAATTAAACCGAGGGCAGAAAGAAGGGAAATAGGTCTATATCAACTAACACAGGATTTTTCACCTTTTCTGTAAACCGGAGTAATATTTGCTCATTTCAAGGAGTTTGGGAAATAACCCTCCGAGAATCACCTATTGAAGCAGCATCTTTTAGCTGCTTCCAGTTCAAACTTTTCTTGACAGGTTGCACTTATACGTGACAGTCAATTCCCAAATTACCCGTACCACCACTATCATTATCATACTTCATGGGGAGAAAAACGTGATTCTAGGTCAAAAGTTAGGATCCCGTGTTTTAGATATGCAGTATATTTATATTGGTCATTCCATATAAAATCAGTCAATAAAAAAATAATTTTAGACCTTAAGTTTTTACCAAATGTGTGATATTTGATAATTGTGTTACATTCATCAATATGATAAAAAATACAAAAGTTCATTTTAGTCAACTTTTGATTTTCGAATATATTGTTTTGGAATAAAATTTAAATTTTTAAAAATAAAAAGAACGACTAAATTTTTACCCGTTTTGAAACCTTTAAAAGTCCAAAATTAAATAAAAAGAAAAACAATTTGTCCTTGACAACTCAAACTTGCACCATTCGTTTTAGAATTTCAAGAGCTGTAATTTAAGATAATCGTTGACTTTACTAGACCAATATTTCCTTTTTTCAAAAAAAAAAAAACACCTCAAAATCGATTTTTTAAATATATGTTCAAGGTGCTTCTGATTAAAATGTATGTGCCAAATTTCATGATGGAATTTTAATGGGATCATGTTGATTTTTTTCTAACAAGTACACAGCACTTATAAAGTGTATAATTAGCTTAAACGGCAATACGCATAATGGCGTTTAGGAAAGTAAATTTAATTGGTTGAAATGTGACATACAATACCTCATTTCAGTTCTATGGTAGAACAACCGAGCTGCCGTAGCTCAGTGGTTAAACATTGGTGTGGCATTTGGGAGGTCGTGGGTTCGATCCCACAGGCTGATCATATTGACTGAGATTTTCGAGAGTTTTTCTTCAGTGACACGAGGCAAATGCCGAGATGGCATCTTCAACATAGGTTCTGGCCGACACCTTTCCGAATCTTCCCCCTCTCCATTCGGAGCCTTAGATGCCTAAAGGTCATCAATATAATTCAAATTTAAAAAATTCTAATCAGGAGCACCTTGAACATAAACTAACTCTATGGCTTATGGAACACGGAACTTCATCGCCGCAGTAACAATCGTTTGACATTGGATACTATCCTGGGCAATTGGATTCTATTCTAATTTTATTGACTAAAAGTCATATAAGTAGTTAGGCCTAAGTTATCAACGGCAAACTATTTCCTGTTTTCTTTCAACAGCAATATAAATATGTTGGAGTTGATTCTAGGACGAGCAAATACAGAAATGTATTGGACATTGATTCTAGGACGGGTAAATACAGAAATATATTTTCTTCTGCGAATTTTCATCCCATGTTTTCTTCCTGCTGATAGTCCGTCCGATTGTGACAATAATTTTAGGAGCTTGAATTCTTGAATTCAATAGTTTCCGAAGATCATTGACTAAATAGGATACTAAGGAAATTTTTGTGTATGTCCAACGTCAACTTCTCAAGGTCTTAAAAGAACGTTTAGTTCTTGGAAAATCTTACTCTAAAATGAGGTTTAGAATGACGATATATACATGACTGAAACATATATATTTGTCGAAATAAGTAAGGCTGAAAAACACATCCCTTATGAGGAATAAATTAGTGCCACAGAGTGCCACCTATGTCATTATAAAATGGTTACAACGTAGTTCTTTCGGACAAACGTGAATCTCCAACCAATGTGTCGGTGATGTGTGCACTGCAAATCGGACGCCCTAAGGAGGTCTAGGACGACTGTTGTTTGGCTACTGCACTCAATAATTCTGCCAGAACCACCAACTGTAAATGTTTTACGGTCAAAAAATTATATTAACCCTGAAAACGTCACTTATACCCTCCCAATTTTGACTTCACACGAAACCAAACTGAATCCCTGACTGCACTTACCGGTCGTCCTAGGGTTAGAACAGTCGTAATCGAAACCATTTCGAACCCACACATATCGAGAGCGGGTGGCAATGGATTGGCGAGATTATGATAGTGTGGTTTAATAATTTCTTTAGAGCAATTAAATTAAATTATTACTACGTAATTAATGTAGATATTATTATAATTAATATTTTTCTTAAGGGCAGGTCCTGCCACGAAAGTTCCTGCGCAATATGAACTGAGAGTGATTTGCCATTATCTTCCATTAAATGAATTCGTCCTAAGGAAGGGACCAACATTTTAACGTGGACTGCGAACAACTTGTGCATTGTAGCGAATGTTACCTCACTGTGGATTTTTTACACATTAATCGATCTGCTGCTATTCTCATCAATGTAGCTCTTCGAAAACCCTTGACTTCATCTGTCCATCTTGCATTTGGACGTTGTCTCGCTCTTTTCTTTTCTCTGGGAATCCAATGTACATGTAGTACATTACTGGTCCATTTTCCTTCTGTTCGTCTAGCTATGTGACCGGCCCATCTCCACTTTATCATCTACACAGTGTTGATTATATCTTCTACCTTTGTGCGCGAATCCATTCATTTGTTTTCTTGTCCCTCCTGGTTAATCCTAACATGCAGTTCTGCATTGCTCTTTATCTGACTCAATCTTTGAGTGGTTTCTGCCTTCAATGTCCAAGTTTCACAACTGTACAACATTTCAGGTAAGGCATATTGATTATAATCTTATATGCTTTATACAAATTGGTAGTTTGCTTTGAAAAATAAAATGTCGTCTTTCAAACGAGCTCGATGCCATTTAACCTCCATTTTTATTTCATCCATCAACTTGGTATTCGATGTTTTGAGCTACCGTTGGTAATCATATTCACAAACTATGCGTATTGTCTCTCAGTACATTGCAGCATATTCATTGTACGTACATATATGCATGTATAATAATTCACAGCCATAATCAACTCACTACTGGACGAGATCTCTCCAGGAAAAAGGAGTTGGTCTTGGGATATGTGTTTTGAGAGAAGAGTCGAAGTTCTCAATTATGACCGCCACTATTCACAGCAGCTCCCCAATTGCATCACGATGCTGTGTGAAAACCGTTCCAGACCCACACGTCTTTGAAAAATTTCCTTAGCAGAGTGCAGGTATCCAACCCGGACCACACGTTCAGCAGTCAGCAACGGTAACCACTAAACCAGCAGAGCGGTCATATATATATATATATATATATATATATATATATATATATATATATAGGTTGCCTAAGACCACCCGTACACTACCTCGACAAAAGATAAGCAGTTCTTACTAAAAATAACGAAAATTAAGATAATCAAGTAGATTATGCTCTATCGAATGGTGATATTTGTAATTTTCGATGCTAAATCAAAAGATGAACTGTCGACGAATGCAGAAGCATCTCCTTTGCTAGCCGATGCACCTTGGGGAATAGAGAAGAGACCTATTGTTTTCAAGTTTAGGTTCATTCTTCATTCAGAATCTCTCGTGTTTCTTTGTTGATGTTTATTCTGTATGAGATGAATAAGAAGATCATATTACTGGCAAGCAATCACCGTTGATTGCATGAAACTTGCATAAATTTTACAGCGATCAAGTTGTACGTGAAAATATATGGAATGATATCAACTCCCTTGTTTTATCAGCATGAAATAATAACTCATTACTTTTGACAGTATTTTCTTATTTTATCCATATGCCACAAATTTAAATCAGCGTCCTGATATATGATTATAGCACAGTGTCGTAATTACAAAGTAGGGAACTCCGGGCACAACTTGAAATGGGGGTCCCCTTACTTAATTCTAGCAGACCCGTTCCATCTCAATTCAGGCAGGGCATGTAGTGCTCAAGTCGTCGTGTAGTCGTATGTATATATATATAATTGACAGCCATATTCAATCCACTGCTGGATGAGGCCTCTCCCGGAGGGAGGAGCTGGTCTACTGCTCTCACGCTGACCAGACGTGTTGGGCGAGGAGAGCCGAAGATGTCTTTAATTTGCAGTAGCTTCCCAATTATCCTTGCGACAATTGGGTCAAAATCGAAACATTTTAGCCCCCACCGAGAAACGAATCCGGGACCGCTCTCAATTAAGTTCATTGTACTACTAGGGTACTCAATGAGTACCTACTAGGCTACGCAGGAGGATCCATATACAGAGTGTTTCTTTAATGCGTGCAAAAAAATTAAGGGTGAGTACCTGAGATCGAACTAAGAAAAACGTGATAAAACCGGTGTCGAATATTAAGTTCTTTCGGAGCTATATTCTGCCGAAACCGTGGGAAAATGAACTTCTAAGCTGATTATGTCAAATACGAAAAGGCGGAGAGTAGGCGGTTGAGAGTAAATTAGAGGAAGTCACACCCGGTCTATCCAAAAATGCATGTTTGGAACTCCTACAAGCAGGGCGCATGGGATTCCCAAAAATTATTCCAAGTAAAGTAGGGTCAAAAACGGCATAAATGAGACATCTGCTAGACAGGTAACAATAATTCATTTACTGCAGGTCCATATGTAAAGTAGATTCCGAATGCGAAGCGATTTGAAAAACCGTGCGGGATTACATAACTGTCAGGAGTATGAGTAAAAACATATTTAATGAACAGTTAAATTATGTGTCCCAGAAGAAACAGTGTGTCATTTGTCAGTGTAATGGCGGTGATTATGTGAATATCAAATCCAGCGTAAGGTAATAGGTGACCCCGGTGGTGGGGTGGACAGTACGCAGGGCACGATGTTTGGATGAAGAATCCCGGCTATGTCGTGGAAAGTTGTCAGCATTGAGAACTCTACAGCTTTGAACCGAAAGGTGAACGTATCATTATTGAATAATAGCACTAGAATTAAAAACAAATTGAGGACTAAAAGTACAAAACGTAATGTATACCCAAATGTCGTTAAATTGGAAAGGGCAAGGAACGTTCATGTGTAGTTCAAATCTAGTTGATAGAGCGTACATAACATCCTGAAAGGATATCATCATGTGATTAGTTCAGAACTTGTAAGGTTTAATGTGATTCCTGAAACTGTTAAAATCGAAATCGAGAAAGACTGAATTGCTATGCAGATCCAACAGCAAGATTACAAATGCATTTGGCTGTCCTTCTTAACAGAAAGAAAAACACAATAGCATAACTGCTTGGTGAAGATTAGTAGCTACGATTGCAAACATGAAATAAGCACAGGGGAGACCGTTCGTGCTTGTGTCCCACTCAGGACGAACATAAGGTTTGCAGAATGTTCATGTATTCAATGTTCCATAATGCAAACACCGGGGCAATACATTAAACAGAGGCACTGGCCGCTACCTGTCCTATTCCATTCTAACAGTAATAATAATAATATTATTATTCACATTCTTCTGAGCTTATTCGTTTGTCTGGTCTAAACTCTGCTATCGTCCCCAAAGCCTTCCGTTGCTAAGGCAGCGCTCTACTAACTGAGCTACGACTGCTCGGGAATACGATTTCAAATTTCTTGCACATAATAAGGAACGAAATATTAGAAACGCAAATTTTCCACTTCTTGGCACACTTCTTGTTTTTGTTATTTCGAATGTCCAAGGCTTCAGACTTGTTAGCCTATTGGAAATTCCGATCCTGGTCTACCGAAACATTATTTATTATTGAGACTGCAGCTTTAAAGATGTAACCTGAAGCAAATCGTAATAATAAAATTCGAAAATCTGAATCTTTCAAATCTGTAATGTTGTCTAAAACAACTACAAATTTGTAATGGATGATTTTCTACAAAAGTCAACTATAGCCTACTTAATATTCCCATAAAAAATGCGAGCAAATGACAGCTCATTAATATAATTATTGCCACCAAATTGTACAGCTCTTCAAATATTATAAGTAACACGTAAGGACAATACCAGTGCGATTAAATATAAAGATTGTTCTTTGCTATTCAGTCATAATTTGTACATATCTCAGTACTATGTAATGGCGTGCTTTTGTTCAGATATTTTCTCCATTACGGCAAGTTATTAAAAAAATTAAATGTGAAGCGAGGTTAACATATCAATGTGTGCAGTGAAGTGAACTAGCACGTTCACTCTAGGCGCATGGAAACAGGAATGGCATCCTTATTTATTTTTGTTTTCTTTTTAGGAAAACCTTTTCAAATAACTGCAAAATATTTTCAATTATATTATTTTTTTTTCGTATTAGTAACATTTGTTGAATTTAGTTTTAAGACCTTTAGGCAACTTTAGCTTAGGCCGAATGGGTGATGATGGGATGAATGGGTGGAATGAAGAAAGTCCGCGACAAAACGAGAACCCACAGAAGACACACACACACTCTGTTTGTCCAACACAAAGCCCACATGGCTTTAACAGGGATCGATCCTTCGACCTCTCCCCAGAGGTGAGCGCACTACCAATTGAGCCTTTGCGTAACTTTTTTGCTGTAAATTAGCACTTTATTTTGTGAAAGTAATAATGCTATAATATTTCTATGATTCAGATGCAATAACTACTGATAGGCCTATATAATGAAAATCAACAGTATTAAAGTAGTAGGTTGTGTGGTATTTCTAGTTTTTACTGTAATGAAAAACTGCAGCTTATATTAACATTTGTACTTTATTATATGCAGTATTAGGTTGTGTGCTCTTTTCTATGTTTGAAACATGCCCTCAGGAAACTTTATTATTATTATTATTTAAAGGCCTATATACTCCTACCTGGAATAGTGGAATAAGTAAATAAAAAAAATTGTAATAATATTTTGTTCCAACACTACTAATGCAACAAGGGTCCCATCGAACAATGGAAATCAATTAGAGAGAAGGACATACAATAAGTTTCGAGGAAAATACACGCACACATACACATAAGCGCAAGCACAGAAAGCCAGGGAAGGGAAGAAAAAATAATATTTACCATAGGGAAAGTTGAGCTAACGAAAGCAGCAGGTAGCAAACCTGAAATATCTGTCTTTACCCGCCCACAAGCATTTTAGCAACACCCCGAATCAAGTAGAGGGAGAGAGAGAGAGGTTTTGACTGAGGGTGGGTGTCCTAAAGTGTGGCCATCTGTTAGGGAAACAAAAAATCATCACCAATCTTTATATGAGTCATCTCAGAAACCAGTTGTCAATGTCTTGAATGCTGAAAAACAATTATCTGAGGCAGGCTCTTAATCAGCAACTTACACCTCTGAAACAGCCCACAAACTGTACAGCGTGGTCACAGTGACGAATGGTGCTTTTTTTTTACAAATTGCCAGTCTCTGATAGTATTAAAACATGCATAATTCAACACAAAAGGAAGCTGGCAAGCAAATAGCGCTTTACTCAAAATATTCCGCCAGCCTTATCTAGAGATTTTTTTCAGTTTATCTAAGTTGTCATGATAATAATGATAACATACCTAAGTACCAACCACTATAATAATAAAACTATTGGAATCAACAATGATACTTTCGTGACATGTCAAAGTTTATGTTCTTCAATATTTGTTTTTCTCATTCGTCGGTTCTACTATATTCTTTATTTCTGAGCATGATTTTATTATATTTTTAGGTATATTATAAATAATATGTCAATTGCAGGAACGTTATAGTTCCAACAGTTACTATTATAGTTTTGGAAATAAATGTAAGCCCAAAGTTTAAGTTTATGATAAATTCAATGTAATAGCTAAAATAAAACATTGACATTTTATATAGAACTAATTATTGGTAATTTATATTTTCAAAGTTTTTAGTGGAATAGCTAAAACACAAAATTCAGTGCAATATCTAGAATAAAACGTTTAGTGCAATAGCTAAAATTATAGTTTACAATGCAATTTTTTAAAAAATAGCTATTCATTGTAGTTTATGTATTAATTTAAATTCCGGTTCTGCTTTTTCAGTGCGTTTTCGTTTAGTGATTGTGTTTTAGGTTCATATCTAAAATTGTTTTACAATTTAGTTCAAGTTTAAGCATACATTTTACATCGCGATTCTCCTATTTTCTATATACTTTTTGTCTTGGTAATCTGCTTGATTATTTGTATTATTTCAAATAATTTATACTATCAGAATCATAAAATACAATGTACTTCTTGTTTTGCATAGTATATTTTTTTAATCTAGCATTATCGCAATTTTCAGCAAACTTTTTTTTTCGAATAGGCTAGTTTCAGTGTGTTAGTTCAAATGCTTTTGAACCAGTGAGATCTTGTGTATATGCGTACATTTAATGAAGCTAAGAGAATGAAAAACATTAAACTATTTATTTAAAGTAATAACTATGCAGTTAGAATAACCTAACCTAACCTAAACTAAACAAATATAACTAACTTGACCTAAATAAACTGAATGAAACGAATCCCAACTAACCCATCTAATCTAATATTTTGCGCTACGGTAATATTACTGTTCCATTATATCGCAAAAGTTTTTTTTTCTGCGCACAGGATTTCTTTCCTTCTACTCTCTTACATTGAATACCGATAGTTTGTGTATTGTAACGTGAATTCAAAAATGTGTGCCATTACGGAGTAAAAGAAGTGCTATTTTTGGTAGAAGATTTGAATTCATGATCAATATACTATGGTATCAATCTTACTCCACTGCATTGCAATAGGATATTGACTTCGCATATGTTTCTTTGATTTTTTAAATATTAAGGTGGACACCAATAGTAAGTGAAGCAACACACAATGAAGAAGTGTGCAAATTATGTGATTTACAACTGGCAAAAGAGCATTATATCACACACGGATTTGTATATGATTAACAATGTAGGAAAAAAGTATATGTTGTTATTGTATTTAGTAGGGTATTGTTAAAACAGCTCAATTGTTTTCTTCTCCTTGCTATTATTGTTTAGTGTGGCAATTATTGTTAATGCCCTTGACGTATGAATGGTAAAGAAAACTGTGAGCTAACAGCCCAGAAGTTCGGGCAATTATAATATATGTATATATGTGTATATATTTGAACCATCCACTTACTATGCATATATGTGTGTATATGTGTGTATATCTACGTTTCATCCACTTACTATCGGTGTTAGATTTAATGGGTTATGCGCAAAGAGACCCAAGCAAATATAATACCGTATTCCGATAAAGTGGAATAAAATTGTTTACCGTAGCGTAAAAAACGTGCATTCAGATCATTAGTTCCTATAGGTTAAGCAATATTAATTAAGGTTAGGTTAGTTAATGTTAGGTTAGTTAAGATTAGTTATATATTAAAGGAAAATTCATATTATTTATAAGAAACAAAATCTATCCCCCGAAACTTCTTCAAACGAACATTTTATATGTAAATAACAACATAACGAACTTTGTGTCCTTCTATGTTGACCATACTAATCAATTTAGACGAATTGAGGCTTTATATCTGAGTGTGATTTTTCATGAACCCACCCGACACACATACGTTAATTCCGCGTCGAAAAATACTACGTTCTACTTTAGACTTCGAAAACACATTCTATATTTTGTCATAGAAATGACGAAAAGCGTCGCTCTTAGAATCTTTGCATATACAACGAAATTCAAGGTGGTATTACCGTAAACATTACGTCGAAAATTAAGATGAAATGACGGCACTATAACATAATTACGTTGATAACTCGTAGGCAAAACGTTGAAATATATTTGTTTACGTTCTTTCAACTCTGAAGAAAAAGTTACATGGAAAATTAGTTCTTTACGCGCTGTATTTTTGTCAAGAACTTGTTAAAATGACGTAAAAAGATGGTTTCATTGAAGTCCAAAAACCTGCGAAAATGTCTTCATTCACGCGTCGAAAAATGGTTGAAATAGTTATTTTCGTAGAATTCTCGTAACTCTTACGTCGAAAGATCGTTGAAATGACGTTAGCTTACATCAGAAAATGGTTAAAAAAAACACGTTCTAATTACGACGAAAACCTGTTCCGTTTACGTCAAAAAGTGGTTGAATTTACACTCTGATTACGTCGATATCTTCTGGACATGCCAGCATGTTTAGGCCTGAAAATGGTTTAAATGACTTTTACCTTCTGATCGTGAAAAGGAGCCCGAAGGAGTCCGCGAATAATGTCTAAATTTATCCTTTTATTTCTTGTGTAGTTGCAGGCCCTGCTGAGTTCCTTCTAGTCTGTTGAGTTTAAACGCTGTTATGCTTCCGTCGTGCTGTAAGTTTATTCCATTATTGCTCGAGCATGTGAGCGGACTTTTGGTACTCCATGTCGGTGTTATGTAACATTTTTGTGCAATAAATGATTTACCGTTTACATTTAGTGAGGTGGATTTGAATTGTAATATCTGTCTAAATTGATTTGTTTCTTCGCAGTGCACTTTGAAAAGGTCACAGCCGTCCACAGTTAACGCATGTAGTCCGAACTTTACAGATAATGTAACAGGAATATTGGACGATTTGATTAGGCAAATATGCAGTAAACAAATTTTTCGATATTATGGGCGCCTTCGGCAACTTTTGGTAGCTCTTCCTATAAGAAAAATTAAAAATATAAACCTATATCCTTCTATATGGAAACTAATAAGAAACTATTTTGAAAATACTATTATTAAAGTCGACAGGGCTGATGGTGTCGTGATCAAAAAAACAACCAGAAGCTGCCCACAGGGATCTGTCCTGGGACCAATATTTTGGATCTGGTCTTTCAGCCATGTATGGAAAACAACAACCTGCAACATTGGCTTACGCGGAGAACCTAGGTTGTTCTGAAAGTCAAGAGCACAAAAGAATTTGAAGATAAAGCCAACCAAATAAAAAGAGATATAACGTAGTGGTGCAAAACCAATATACTAACCATTTCGGCAGGGAAAACTGAATACGTAATCTTTAAATGAAAAAGAGAAAAAGAAATAAGATACTCGGGTGTCACCCTAGATGAGAACGTAATTTCAGTGCGCACGAAAAAGACGTCGAAAAAACTTACACATAAAATTATCTATCTGACAACTCAAGAATACAGGATACCATTAAAGGTATTAAAGTATACCACGACGTTATAATTAGATCTGTTGCTGGTTACGTAGCAAGTGTATGGATCTAACGCATGGACGATGTCCGACAGGAAAATAATAGAACTCAGGCAAATAATACTCCGACTTACAGAAGCATACCGTACCACGCCGGTGGATGTTCTCCAAGAGGAAACAGCGATTACGCCGCTGCAAGTGCAGGTGAAGAAGTTTGGAACGACATACTTGTTGAAAAATAGTAACGGAGAAAAGTCACTGAAATCCTCCACAACGAAGCCAACAACAAACAAGAGATAGCAACAATCCTAACCAGTGGGTGGAAAACCTTCTTGAATGTATCAACCAAAGCCAGAAGACTGTGCGCATTATTGTCGGACGTGGCTGACGGGATGGGAATTAGTATCGAGATAGATAGTGGACTTACGTATTTCTTAACTGGTCAGACATAGACATAACGGTCTCCTATAGACAAAAGCTGAGAAAACTCAATTTGGTAGAATATAATCTGTGTCAAACCTGCGGGGTCCTTGCGACGCTGGACTACGTAATGCTCATATATCGAGAGACAGACAACTTGATAAGAGATCATATAACCCTCTTGGGGACCAACCAATCGGTGAAGTTCTGAGAAGTCCGGAACTGGCGGTGACCTCCGGGAGGCAGCGAATAAAATCTAGAAATATTACAAAAGAAAATTTTCGGAGGGTAGACGGCGTCACGCGGCATGAAGTGACGAGTGAGAAATTATGGTAAAAGCTCTTCGAACCAGGAACATGGACGCGACTAGAGCGACTTCCGTTAGCGGACATACGAGGCGCGATATGAGTGCTAGAAACTGAACTAGAAATGATTGTCTATGAACTGGACTATAATAGATATAAGACGTTGCTGGAAGTCCAGCAGTAGGAATGCCTCACAAGGAAGGCCTGGTGAGAGACACTCCTGTGTAGAAGTGATATATGTGTATGTTTCGGTACAAGTGTAAATGTATACAAAGTTTTATATCAAAGTAACAGCAAATAAGGGTTGAGATCGTGAACAAAGCCGTATAAATGAATACATAACCGCGAGTGAAAGAGTGAATGTGTGTGTGAAACTGAAAATGATAAACGTGTATGATCGGGGCTGAAGAGGAAGAAGAATTGGATCATTACACGAAAATAGTAGATTGAACAACCATCCTAAAACTGCAGTGACCCCCCTCAAAATTATCTCCAATCCTCGGATCCTCCCCAATCAAAGTATGGATGAGAAGATTGAAAGAAGAAAGAAGAAGATGACTCCTGCAACGAGTGAAGAGATTACTAAGAAGGAAGATGTAAGACTAATAGAGGGCATCAATATCTAATATTTTATCTCGTTGCAGGAAGCAGAAAAGAAAAATATGCCAATCTTCAAGTCGTATGTTGTCATGTGTTGTTATGTATTGTCTTGTCTGATGTGTATTATATGTTTGAATATATGTAATTTCTTATTTAATAAAATTAGCATATAGCAAATAGGGAATAACCCCAAGGAAGTTCCTAAACGTCTGGAACAAAGGTCAGGAGACTTTCTTGATGCCTGGTCAAAGGTCTATCTCGCAACCCCAGAGGTCTCTGACCGATTGAACACAGTAACTTCTTGGAGAGCCGAAATTCAAGCAAACCAACAATTTATAAGGACATGCGTGCAACAAGCCAAGGAGACAAAAATATGAGCGTGATGTACGACCTTGAAAGTACACAACTTGTCTTGTGTAAAGGATACAAAGAGGTGTTATGCGGGTCCTTAATTAGAAAATAGAAATAGAAATAATAGTATAGTAAGCATGTGTGCCGGCGGTGCATCGATGAAACGGTGACAATGAGTAGAGTGCAAAAACATTGGTGATGTTTGTGCCCTGTAGGCTTGTAAACTACAGTGTCTGTTAAAGAGATGGTGGTTTCAGTGTATTCTCATATCCATTTTTAATAACAACAAAACAACAGTTCATGTTAGAAGCAATAAATAAACTATGTAGCTATGAGAGATAATACCAATGTAATATGGTCATATCGCTAACCTCGTTGATTTTTTGGCATCATGTATACCTTTCCTTTAAATGAAGAATGTAAGAATACATTATACTATTAAAAAAAAGTAATATCATAATATTATCAAATACATGATATATAGGAGTACGATGGACTCCACGTCGCGGTGTGCGTGAAAACATCTGACCTCGTTTCGCTCACCTCGAAAACTGGTTGAATTCGAGTTCAGATAAAGTTGATATCCTAAGAATATGACTTAAAGATTACGTCGAAGGATGGTTCAAAAGACGTTACTTTTACGTCGAAAAATTGTTGGAATCGCGTTGTACTCTCGTTAAAAGAAAGAGAATGACAGTACGTGTACGATGAAAAAGGATGAGAATTACCTTATATTTACGTCGAAAATATTTTAGACATTTGTTGAAATCAGGTTAGATTTATGGCAAACCAATGTTGCAAAATCATTTTTCCATTGAACACTTCGTAGAGGAACAGCACTACTGGTTTCTTGGGAAGAAAATGTTATTCAAAATGCACTTCAGAAAAGAAATCGTTATATCGTTTAGTTATCTATTCAAATCCTGAAGTGCACCTTGAACGATATTTACTTCATCAGTTTCCCAAGAAAGAATTAATGTTGTCTCTGCATGGTATGTCCAGAAGAAAATGTTTCAGCAATGTTGTTTTGACATAGGTTAGATATGATATCAAGTACTGTCTGCATATTATTTTTTTCCAGGGAATAAAAACGTAATTTTCATGCTGAGCATCCCACACATCAAGAGTGAGCAACTACACATTTTTTTTTTTTTTTTTGTCACAAAAGGGATTCAAGATTCTTTTCAGCAAACGTAAACATAACATATTTATTAGTTCTGCATTACGAATCAGCAATAATGAAATCTCCACCACAGATCTCCGAGAATAGTATCTACACAAAATTAGATCGCCTGCCGAGAGCTTCTACTGTGGTGGTTTTGTCAACGTAGAGGAAATAGAGATAAATCGTTCATGTCCAGAAGTGGATAAGCGAAGCATTCGTGTAAGTTTGGTGGACAACTTTGCCGATTTTACATTTCAGGAATTATATTCGCATATTGTACATGCATTCAATAATTTAGTTTTTAATTTTTATGTTTTCTAGTCTGGTAATACTCGGGCTGGTATAAGGGACGGAAAGTGATTCAGGAAGGTAAATGCTGAAGGTTCCATCATAGCTTTTGTCTTGTTTGACTGAGGGAAAACCTGGGAAACCTGTCGGTATGGTCCGTCACTAGGATCGAACTCACAATACCACGAATGCTACGGAAGCGCTATACCACTGAGCTATGACGTATTGATACTTTACCGTTGGTATCACTTGTAATTCACTGATATCAATAAATTGAAAACAAAAGAAAAACTATATCGTTTGATTGGTTTGTTATATTTCTATTTACCCAGCAAGGAGCCCTTGAAGACGTTATTATTGATGTGAATTTAGAACCACAATCTCGCTTGAGCCAAACTTAGAGTGTGAATCTGCGAAAAGAAAGGCAACATAAGTTTTGTTATATGTATATGGTAGCTTTGATATATGGACTTGCACCAAGCTCCGAGTCTAATAAGTTTAGACCAAATATTTAGCAGAATTGTTTCGTTTCGGTTTCATTAATTATTGTAATCCATATACACAGTGATTGTTTAAATATTTCTAAACAACACTTTCGCGTTTCCGTTAATAATTCGAGATGTATACAATCGTGTAGACTCGTAAAGAAATGGTTTGTCAGTCGAATTTAGGAACGATTATAAATGAAACTGGAGATCTTCAGTTCAGACCCGACTAAATTTGTGGATGCCATTTTCCCGTAACCATGGATTCCCGAAATTAGCGTGATCGAGATCAAAATGTCTTAAACAAAATTTTCAAAAATCCAATCACTAGGAATTAACAATATTTTAGCCGATTTAATTAGACCATTAGGAACGGCACAAAGTGCTATATGGAGACCGGAGGAACTCCCAAGGAATGGAAAAATCAATAATAGTTTCGATTTACAGAAAAAAAGGCAAAAAATAGGAATGTAATAATTACCGCGGAAACTCTAATTCTTCCAACCTGTTACAATATATTAAGTAATATTCTGTTTACATGCCAAAGTGTATACGTAGATAAAATATTTGAAGATCACCAATGTGGATTTAGAATAAATAGATCCACGTTGGACAAGATTTTCGCCTTGAGACAATTTTTTTTAGTGAAATGGGAATACAATGGGATTTACCAGCTATTAATTGATTATCAGAAAGCATGATTCTACCAAAAGGAAAAATTATACAGCATCCTGATACGATTTGGAATTCCGAAAAAAATAACTTGTTCAACTAGTGAAGATGTGTTTAAGCTACTCCATAAGCACAAAACGGATACGTAATATGTCAGATAGTTTCAAGAATGGCAACGGATTGAAACTCGGCGACGCCTTTCAACACTATTGTTTAATTTTGCGTTAGAATATGCGAATTTAAAAATTAAAGGTTACATAAATGGACTATCATTGTATGGCTTAATTCAACAGCGGATAATGAAGTATTAAAACAGACCATATAGATGCACTAGAAAGCATCACTGATGTATTTGTAGAAGTGTGCGTTAAGATATGTTTACAGGTAAGCATAGATAAAACAAAATATATGATAACAAGCCGAAACATAGGGAATATAGGAAACATAAGCATAATTGATCAGTTCATAGAGAAAGTCAGCAAATTTAGATAATTGGGAGCATACGTAGCAAGCAAAAATGACGTCAGGGAAGAAATAAAAAAAACTTATTATCGGGAAACGCATGTTTTTATTCTGTCCAAAAACCTCTGACATCGCGATTAATATAATCGAAATTAAAATTGAAAATATACAGAACGATTATTTTACTGGTAATACTTTACAGTTGGGAAAGTTTGAGTATGACCATAGGAGATGAACATTAATTACGTGTGTTCGAAAATAAAGATTTGAGAATTATACACGGCTCGAAACGGTACGAGATGACGAGAATGGAGGAGACTGCATAAAGAAAACTACATGGACTGTACGATTCACCAGATGAAAAAATAATGAAATTGCGGCTAGAAGGTTGGGCAGGCCATGTAGCACGTATGGAGGAAAACGAGGATTATATTCTATCCTGATTGGAAGACCGGATGGAAGGAGAGCATTGGGAATACCGACACGTCTTTGGGAGGACGATATTAGAAGAGATCATCGAGAAGTAGGTGTTCGGAATGAAAACTGCCTTGATGATAACCAGATTATAATACAATGGCGAACGATTTTTTACTGGCGCGATGAACCCAGGAGTTACATAATCAATGGAGTTAGTTAGTTGGTAACACTTTGTGTTTGAAAACATAACAGTTGATGTGGTGCATTTGATAATAAATTTCCTAGAACTAGGTCAACTTGCAATATGGTAAAACATACGTATACGCAGAAGAGGAAATGTCACATTTTCCTTGCAGTCAGTTTAAAAGAAATAAATGCAACAATATCAGTAATGAAATATGAATTCAAAAATTGGAAGAATACGTGAGATAGTAAAGAAATATAAATTAAATCATAGAAGAAGTACCAGGCTTTCTTTAGAACATGGCTCCACTTCAGAGCAGGTTTTGTTGTGTTTGGGGAGATTTTTGTGTTTTTACTGGTCGTAGTGGTAAGCTAAATTTAGATTTGAACTCTTTTAAGACTGTTTTTATTCATTGAAAAGATAAAAATTATTCTCATTTTTACCCTCATCTTGTAGACGCTATAGATATAGATGAAAGAGAAGAAGAAACTTAGCAAATTTAATTCTTGAAGACTTTATTTAATTATATTTTTTTCTAATTATATTTTTAATTTGGCTGTATTTTCAAACTTAAGTGCACACTTGGGAATGTGGATATATATATTTTTTTGTAGTGTGATTACAAAGCTTCACGCTGAAAAACCCTACGTAAGCATATATTTTGTTTTTTGTGGTGATATTTGATTATAAGGAAATATATTAATTTATAATTTAAACGGACTCTTATTTGGAACGGGACCGAATACGCTTTGGATAAGATAGTATGAAAGCTTATAAATAGTTCATAGTGTAAACATTTTATATATAGCGTGGTTTTTAACCGTAATATTAGATTTTACACTGCCTATTTTTTCACCCATACACAGGAAATAAACTATAATTCTAACATTTCCGAACTCGTTCTAAGTTTTTTTAACTCTGTGTTTTATAAAAGTCAGCTTCGTTTACACTGCGAGTAGTTCGGGAATGAAGAGGAGGGTTTAATAATTTTATTCTTACTTGTAAATATTTGCGATTGGAAAAGAAAAGAACAACTGAATAGATTACATCAGAAATTTTCAGATTGTTTATTTCGTTCTTTCTTTCAGGTTTGATTGTATTAAGAAATGGTGAAAATAAGAGTTTACCTCAACATTTTGCTGTTGACGGCAGGTGATTGATTTTGAGGGAAGGTTTTAGAAATAGAGAGTGGTGTGAACAGATTTCTCGCTAATTTCTTAAGAGTAGTTTTGGAGATGTATTGTCTACCTAGGTAGAAAATGTTTTTGGATAACATTACGCTTTATTGCGCAACCTTTTTACCCGAAGGTTGACAGAGTGTTACTTTGCCGATTTATTGTTGATAAAAAAAATTTTTCCTTCCGAGTCGAAAAGAAACTTTTTACTTTTACGGAATAGTAGCATTGTATGGTTTCTTATTTGTGTGAACTGGTACAGGAATAAGTACATTTGTAATGGATGTCAAGGAAAGAAAAAAAGTTCTTGCAGTAAAAGATGTTGCCAGTAATCTTGTCTTGTTCTTGCTATACAAAAGAACATAACAAATGATTTATTTTACTTTTGCTACTCTTCACATAGTTAGGAGAAAGACATCACGATGATTGTCACCTATGGCACTTGAAGATACTTAAGAGTTTATTATCCTTTTTGGAATTTAATGCTGTAACGGTGGAAGTAGATATTTATATAACCTAACATTGCTAAAGGGATTCCAAAATTTATCAGGGAAGACAAAACTATCAGGTTAACTGAACATTGTGTTTTATCTATATTTATCATTTGTTTACTTGATTTGAAACAGAACTACTTCGCTTCGTTTTGTATGGATATTTTTCTTAATGTAATTTGGACTTCCTAGCTAGCTCCGTCGTCGTCGCTGTGCGGTAAATCAATATAAATGTTCAGGAACATGGTTCGTGTTCTGATTCCTGTACACGGACAAACAAATATCCCTAAACGAAAGCGTGCCCAAACCACTGCAAGTAGTGGCAGGTTCATCTGAAAAGTAGAGTACTCGAGCAATTGTCTTTTCGGTGCTATGCAGCGCCTTCGAACACAAAAACCAAGCTCTCCGGTACGTATAACTCTTAAGAAGATAAACACGAGACGACAAGGAAAAAGTTCTATTAAAACAGGGCATTAAAAATATAACCACAACCTCTACAATCTGTTTACAACATTAATTATTTACATTCCAGGTATTATTATTCACATCATATATATCGACTATTTTTCGAGATTATATCTTATTTAAAAATTATTTTGTTTCTTAAACAAATCATTTTTAGAAAAATAAAATTATATACCTTTGGTAACTTAACAAAACCATCTGTTTTTTCTATAGAAAAAATAGCTTCCTTCAGTTATCCGATAATAAAAGTAATAACAAATGATTTCCACCCGAAACTTCTATAAATTCTTAAATAATAAATAAATACATTGAATAATGGCTTTTAAATTTTTTCCCAGTTCTCAAACTATACACTAAACATTTTTAAACATCTAATTATGAATAAGCTAATTCTTTATCTTCCTTTTTCATTCTTAAATAATTTCTGAACTAAACTATACGCTCTTTTGCTTCCTTAAGGATAGGGTCATATAATAAATTTCCCGCCTTCTGTTAAATAATATTTAATTTTAAATGAATTTTCGATTGTATTTAATTATTAAAATGCTTTGTCGTATAATCATATTAATTTAACTCATTCTATAATTAACTATTTATATTTTTATAAACATCTTGTAGTTTTAATATAATCAAACTCTTTATAACTCTTCGTTCAACAATAGATATGAAAACATTAATTCTTATTAATGAAACAAACATTTGTAATCACATATATTTCCGTGATTAATTCATAATTAATGTAATTAATAACTTAATGTATCACAAATTATTTTAATCATCTTAACATTTTTTTTTAAAATTATTCTTCATAATTATATTCCGTATCGCCTAAACATGTTTCATTTCTGTGTTCCTCTTTAATGGAAGGTTTTAAGAATTTAAAAAAAGTACAGAATTTACATTTTTTTATCAATCGTATTATTCTTCACGAACTCCTGTGATATTTTTTTTTACAATTTCCAACAATCGTATGTTTCTTTATATAATATAACACTTCTACGCACATATTCTACACTTTCATATAAATTCCTTTCATTCGATTCCTTAGAATATGTTTTAACCATTAAATTAAAATTGTTTTTATGATTGTCATCCTTATCATTTAACTTTTTCATCTGTAACTTTGCTACTTCTGTTTTTTCACTCACACTGTCATTATTATTGTTCAAATGTCCAACCCAATTGATTGATGGATAACATACATAGCTAACCTTTCCTGCTTCTTCTCTGCATTCATTGTCTCAGCAACCAGCATATTTGATCTTCTGGGGACTACTCTTCTTTGTCCCAATATTTTCAACAACATAAAGTTCTTCTCACGATAATATTGGATGGACATCTTTTCACCCTTTTTTATTCTCATCGAAATTTTCCGTTCATAACTTTAATCTGCTTTCGCTTTCACTCTTTTCTTTTTTAGAAGCCATTCAGCATAAACTTTTCGAATATCTTCTTTACTTTGTCTCTGTTTCTTTTCTGCAAATCACTATTGTCGAAATCCGAACATGTTTTCTTTTGCTGTCTAGAGTTTCATTTATACTTTCCATAAATTATTTGCACAAAGACTTTTTCAAATTTGCTAGTAAGATATGACGGAAAAACATCATAAAGAATGTATTTCCTTCTTTCTCTAGGTTTTATGAAAACATTCAGAAGATTCGGATGTTAGTTTAACAAATTTTGAGATGTATCCACATATCTTGCTTTTCGCAGTTCCCGGTATTTGTGGCCTTTTAACTTAATGCCACGCTTTAACCTTCTTGCTTTCCTAAAGATCTTTTATCTCATCCTGCTACATATTTCCTGCTCTTGAAACTCACGTTTCCGCCTCCACCACATCCTATTTATTTCTCTCTTTCATTTTCTTTGCACACCGTTCTCTTCCACCGATTTAATGGTTACTTCCAAAATGCTGGTTTTTTTTCATTTCGTTCTGCCTAAATCGTTTGATCCTTTGGTTTCTTTGCCACTTTCTCTTCCTTTTACTAGTCGTTTTCTTGATAACTAAGAGGCTGACCTTTATGATTTTCATGTCTAAGCATATCCATATTCTTCAGCCCTATCATGCCTTCCGATAGACATTACTTCGAAAGATATATATATATAATAAATTCTTTGCTAATGTCTTGCTGAAATATTTCTTATTTTCTGCCTCAAGATCAGAATCATTGATTTATTGTTTTTCTCTACGAACTATCGCGACATAGATACTAATATTACTTCAACTAAAAAGAAAATAACACTGAAAATCCGTACATGATATCATGAATAACTAATGATGTTTTTTTACGATTTGCCTCTGTACATGTTTCTAGCCATGTCCGCCACATCGATCTATGTTTCGCATCTATTTAAAGAATCCAAATCCATTTATTACATCATTTAAATCCTCTAATGTTTTGGCAGTTGATACCTTTTTGTCCATATTTTAATTCTCGTTAATGAAGTTTTCAGTGACTTCTGTCTCACGGTTTATCTCTCCTATGAACTCATGAACTGTCATATTTTCCTCAAATATTTCCCTGTTGCTGTCTAGCTCATTCAGAACATCCTCACTTGAACCAAGTTGTAGTGCTACGTTCGTTTTGCAATAGTGTCTACTATTTTCTCTTTATTGCTTTCCAACTTATTATTGTGTATTCATGTTTCAATATCATGTTGTCTACTTGAGATTGAGTGAACTGATTGTTGTATTGTTCTACTAGTTATCCCAGTTTACTTTAAATATCATATGATTCACGAATAGTTGATTGTCTCATCTCCATATGTCTATTTCTTACTCCTGCTCTATTCTGAGTAATGCGATATGTATTATTACGTATAGAATTGTAACTGATAAGTCTTTTGGACATAAAATTAAAAAATCAACAATTTCTGTCTCCATGGTGTTATAATGCTATCAACTCCTGGACGTTCTAAAATTGGAAAAGGTAAATGTTGATCTTTTAACAACCATGATATTGAATATATCGTAGCTCTATACACACAAGATAGAGTAACTGTTCCGATTATATTTACTTGCTGATTGTTAAAATCACGTACCCATATTACTGACTCTATGGAAGTAGGAGTAATATGTAATTGTTGTAACGTATGAATATGAATGATGTATAACATGCTTCAGTATCGAGTAATGCATTTACTTGTGCTTGCCATATTCGGAAAGTAATTGATAAAACTGGTGACATCTTTAATCCAGAAATTGCCTATACCGACTCCAATGTGTATTTTATGGATAAAGATAACGTTTTCCCATTACATTATTTACTTAATTCGCATATGTCGG
>JAGDQP010013464.1:0-42814 GCA_022664845.1 Lepisma saccharinum
AGAGGAAGTCCATTGCTGTTGTCTTTGCTCTGGTTTTCCCAGTTTTGTGGGTTCAATGAAGATTTTTTTTGCATATTTCGATGTGTAGATCCAATTTTTATTTAACTTGTGGGGTTACATCATTATAAGAGTTTTCCCGCCATAATGTTTACTTTTCCTGTGACATCACGCAGAATGTCGTGTGTTAGTTGGTTGAGTTCTTGGGAAGTTTTTGTTACCCAGAAAACGAAGCTGCTTTTCATATTTGGATGAGACTTCATTTACTTAATCTCTTACTTTTTCTATCCTGCCTCAGTATCAGTGGATGCAACATTTCTGCCTCTAGCCGGACTTGAATCCGTATTGTTTTGTGGTGTTCGCCTGAAGACACTGAGCTCAATATGATATGTCCACAGTATAGAAGGCTGCTTTAATCTGCTATTTATTCTTATCTTGTCATTGGAAATTTCTGTCACTGCCGATCGCCACTGCCTCTAACGAATATTTTTTTTCTGTTCTAAAAGGACTGAAAAATTACTTTTGGTCATCAATTTCCGATGATCGACTCGCCGCATTGATGATTTGGCTGTGGAGCGGGAAGAAATTGAGAAAAATTATATTGACGATCTTTTTAAGGATTGCTAAAATAAAACCAAGATACCTTAGTGTTTTTCATCTGCTGTAAATAACACTTTACAAAAAGTTGACAATTAAAATATTCTTATTTATATATCAGATATAAGTGTTACTTGTTTTTAGTTGCATTATGTTAACCGTGTAGAGATGCCTGTGAATTACGTATAGGGATTCCGCCAGAATTTTCAGTTTTTGGGGTGTAAAGTAAAAATTGGGTGTGTATTGGTGGAGATTTGCACGTTTTCTGTCGATTTTTAACCGTAAATTTTAAAGGTTCGGGGTGCTCTCGAGATTTTGCGGGGTGTTACCCGCACAGGGGGGGGAGAGGTTGGCGGAATAACTGATGAGTATGAAGTAAAAACTACGCTTGGAAGTAGGTGGGATGCATCAAGCGATATATCATAAGTTCAATGACGCCACTGTTTTTTTTTGGGGGGGGGGTTATAATAAAGAAATAAAATAAATGTTCTTCTCTAACCCAGCTTTCACACAGAGATCTCTTAAAATCAATAGCTTACTCTTATTTACCAATAGTACGGACTAAGTCACTAAATCAACACTGCTTTGTCACTTTTTTGAAGCGTGAAAACAATTCATTTATGAGATTTTATTTTCATAATTTGTAAAATGCCTATGCATAATTTAACAATCTCTATACGTATATAAAATTGAAAGTGACTATGTTTGCATGAGCATCACGGCAAAACGGTTTGACCGATTGGAACTATTTTTAGCACATGATCAGATATTAGATCCGTGTGGGAAGTTATCATATCAGTCGCCATCTCTTTTGGTTCAAAATGAGCGCTTAAAAACATTTTCCACACCGTTTGAGCTAGAGGTACAAAACTTGGTATGGAGGTGTACCATCACGAGTAGGTCACGATAATATAAGAAGAAAATTCGTCATCTTGATCTAAAATAGCCGCCCCAAAACGCATTTTTCAAACACTGAAACTAGAGAAAAGAATTTTGGTATGAATGTGTACCACCACGAGTAGGTTACAATAAATGGGGCAAAACTTCCCAATGAGGGGCAGGCTGTCGGGGGGTATGGGGGCAAATCTTCACCGTGGGGGTGAAGCCTCCCGGGGAGTCTGGTTACGATAAAGGGGGCGCAGTCCTAAAAAATCCCCAAGTTCGGGGCGCAGCCCGCCACGGGGGAGAGAGCATTCGCTACAGTCCCGATTACTGTTGCTAACTTTATTCACACCGCACCAACTAGCGGGCAAATGAGAAAACCTTCTCTATAGGGAGAATATCCGTAGAGAGGTTTTGGAGGAAGATTTGCACCATGCGGGTTCGGTTCTCTGGAGAGTCTGGTTACGATAAAGGGGGCTCATCCCCCCAAAACTCTCGAAGTTAGGGGCGCAGTCCGCCACGGGGAAGTGAGTATTGGTGATAGTCCCGATGACTGTTGCCAACACATTTTATTCCCCCCGCTTCAACGAGCGGGCAAATCAGCAAGTGACATATATATGTAATAATAATTGCCATTAAATTAGTTAAATAATGGCATTTAGGAATTAAGTGAGTAAGTTCAATCGCAGGTCCTACTCCGATTTCGGACAGTCCGAGTCCGAACGAAAAGTCCGATTTCGGACGGTCCGAGTCCGATTTCGGACAGTCCGATAAAATGGTCCGCGGATTCGGACTTTTTAGAAGTCCGAAGTCCGGATAAAAAAAAGTCCGGATCTGACCAAGCCTATCACCGATCGTCCGTTGAATTCTGATGCATCAAATGCTCTTCACACGGAGAAGGAACCAAAGGAAGACTCTTGCGATCCCCAGCGATCCCCAGACCAGCAGTAACGACATTCAAGAGAAAGAAATGAAGGAAATGAGTAGGCCTACTCACAAAAGTGCCCATGAACTGCGTTCTCTCCCCAATGCAAGAAAACGTGCAAATAACAGAAGAAGCGTACTACCCTGAAATCAGCCATTCTTACGGACACGCCAGTTACAAATGTTTAGCGGAAGAAGACGGCAAGATAAAGCCAAGAAACGACTATTTTTATGTGAAACAACAAGTTCGCGTGGTAAAAAAGAAAAAAGGAAGAAAAAACCGTGCAAAACGACTCAGAGTCATCTACAGATGAGGACTGCTTTTGCTTCGTGTGTTTCAAACCATACAGTGAAGCAGCAATGGGAGATGAATGGGTTCAGTGCTTAGAATGTAAGTTGTGTGCTCATGTAAAATGTACCAACAATGATCCTTATTATATTTGTGTCAATTGTGAATCTGAAACTCTTGAAGAAAGCGATGACGATTTCGTTGTAGTCAAGAAGGAATAATATTCGCCTGTTCTCTGTGAACTTTGATGACTAACAAAGTTTCAACAACAGTTTATCTTTCCTTATTTCTGTTTAGTTTATTATTAGGTCTACATTAAAGTTAAAAATGACTATCACTCATTTTTAAGCTAATGATTATAAACAAGAACAGCTTTACCACACTTTGTGAAATGTTTATTATTTTTATTATAAAGATATGATGTTTCCACAACTTTTTTCAATTTTCATTCAGTTAAACAAATGAGTAACACTCACATGTAAGTTAATAATCATAAACAAAAACAGCTTCTATAAAACTATAACTACCATACTTCGTGGAAAGTTTATTATTATTTTTATTATAAAAATGTGAAGTTTCCACTTTTTCTGTTTTCAATTTTCATTTGTTATTTACTTCTTCTTTGGTATTAAACTTTTCTCCATTAAATTATGTGTTTTATTTTTACAAGAGGTAGTGTAAAACCTTGAGATGCTTCTAAATATATGTTTGCTAATACTGTCACTACTTGCCCCACGCGTGTCACAAAGAGCCCCATGGGTGGGGCAATTTGTGCGAAGCGATACTGTTGTGGAAAATTAATATATTCCACGAGACTATTAAAACAGATGTAATGGTTTGTATGCATAGACCATTTCTATGCTTGCATTTTGGAGGAATCTGTAAGGTATAATATACATATTTTTTCGTTTTTGATATAAAGCTGGTATATAAGTTATATGGATAAATATAAAAATTGTCACTTCTAGCCCCGACCTCCCCTAAATGGTCCTACTCTAATTTTCGTTTTAGCTGTTCATAATTTAAGTCTCTAAATGTAAATTATAACGAAATAATTATTTTATGCGTTGTCAGCGTTAGCAGCATGCTCTCTGAACCCTATAGTGAAAAATAGCAGCCAAAATCAGTCTTGGCTATAACTATTTTAGTGAATTGTCCCATTGTGATATGGTAAATTGTACATCATTTAATTGCCCCCAGAAAATGTTAAAACAAGCTTTTGGGTAAAAAGCATTTACCCAAAAACCTAAAAGGCTTATTATGCAGAATATTTTGTATTTCTTGTAGATTTAATATTTAATATTATATAACTTTTAAGCTTTATATTATAAATATTTAAAATTACCTGTTCACTTATTTCAATAGAACTTTCTGGCTTTCTTTCACTGATGTGTGTATTTTTCCAGAAGTTTAAATACGAAGCCTATTTATATTCTAAAATAACTAACACATCAGAACTAAGTATCAACACAGTTGATACTTATAAGGATCAAAATTGTACATCTGTAACACGTATACATTCTCAAGCCCAAAGGAAACCATTTCCAATACTTTAGGACGTTACATTTGCTGAAAAAACCGTTAAAAGAAAATGGTTTAATTTATATTTCAACTTGGCTTATCAGTATCGTATCATCCTGTGTTAAGTTTATCAGTGGACAGGTAACTCCCAATTTCTCATTTTCAATACGACAATCGGAAACGATAGAAAAATGGGTTCGGCCCTCATTTTCTAAAACGCGGGCGGTAAATCATTCAGCCCATGCCTACAACATGTAAAATAACTATTTGGGCAAAAAAAAAAACTAACTGAGGTTTACTCTTTTAAACCAAATAATTTAGCAAAGGAATAAAAGAAATCGAACGGCTAGTTCACCAATTATTATGGCGGCCATTTACAGGCATGGAGATTGGAAACCATTCCGACGGTGCCTAAACGCTGAAAATAGAAGTTTGATGATTATCATTCTCTTACGTAAGAAATGCACAATTTTAAGCATATCGTCTGAACTGCATATGGAATTTTCTATTTAAGTTGTGAGACGACGTGGTGGCGCTCGCATAGTCCCTCCGTCTAAAAGGTAAATTATACAAGGTAACCAAAACAGTTTTGCGGTTATTGACGTCCCAATTATCATGCTGAAACAGAGAGGAAACGAAATGACGCACCTGCTTGCCAAGCGATCGGAGTTAGTCTGACCATCCACCTTCAGTAATACAGGAACGGTGCACACACACAGCTCTCATAGCTCGTCCAGCGTAAAAGAGAAATGGAGCTATCAAAGCAGCTTGATGGGGTGTGTTTGCTGTATATCATTAAAGTGGACATGTCAGCTCTCACATCAAGTCGTTGCATATGCCAGACATTTGGTGAGAATGCCATCAACGAACCTACCCCAAGGCATTGATTCCAGAAATTCAGTTCGTCAGATGAACCTCGCAGTGGATGACCACATGTGTTGGATGACAAGGTCCTGAAAGCAGCCATCGAGGAGGAAAGTGGTCTAACGGGTGATGAAATTGCAGAAAGGTTCCATGTTTCTGCTGAACCAGTCAGACAGCACCTGCATGGACAAGGAGGTCATACAGGTTAAGCGAGTTGGTACCCCACACATTGTCGGCAGCCAACAAGGAACAACAAGTGACAGACAGCCTATTTGTCCTTGCTCACTCGGCACCTAAACACACCCACCTGAGCGCTGGTCGCTTGCTCACTTGTACTGAAAGGTGGGTCCTCTGTGACACTCCCAAGCGTACCAGACATTGGTTGTCGCCACGTGACCCTGTTCCTAACACCTCAAGACCACCTCTGTACCCACGAAATAGTATGCTCTCTGTATGGTGGACTTGTCACCAACTGGAGCATTACGAGCTCCTTCCACCTGGTCAGACCTTCACTGCTGACCTCTACTCACAGCTTTTGCAGAGGATGCACCGTGCATTGCGACAGTAGGAGCCGACATTGGTGAATCGCACGGGTGTACTGTTCCTCCACGTCGATGCTAAACCACATGTGACAAAGAGGACCCGGGATACCCTTCAGCAACTTGGCTGGGAGACACTGTGCCATGCACCATATTCATCGGATTGTGCACCAACAGATTACCACCTGTTTCACTCCCTCGACAACCACCTCCGTGGGAGATTTTTCGCAAATGAAGGAGACCTGTGGAACGCACTTACGGACTGCTTTGCCTCGAATACAACCGATTTTTATCCCCAGGATATTGTACAGCTGCAGGAACGTTGGCAAAAGGTGTTGGATGCTGATGGAACTTACTTCGAACCTAAAGGTACGTACCGTCCACTGTATTGCTCTTTGTTTATCACTGTTCTAGAATGGCAAAAAAATTTTGGTTACCTTGTATTTGTCATACATATATTCGAAAAGATAAAACAATTCTAGTTTCAAATTTACTGTTTTATAAAAGTTAGGATGATTTCCCATATTAGATCAAAAGGAACAATGTCTTTGTTGCATTTCGATTATTATATTTAATATATGTTCGACAAAATCAAACAATTGAAGCTCTTTTTAGATTGTTATACATAAAATCACATAATATGCATACATAGAAAACATGAAAACATAGAAAAATGAAACGACATTGTAACGTACATTTATTAATTTGGGATTTAGGTAAGGAATTACAAAATATTCTACCAGAACTTCTCTGACCAATGATTGGAAAATATGCTTAAGTAGAATTGAATTAATGCACACTAAAGTACCACATCCAAATGTTTTTTTTTTTATTTCAGATTGCACTATTGATATCTATGCTAAATCCAGCGTAAATATAAATTAGGAAAATGACAAAAATTAGCATAAAATTTGCAAAAAAGTTGTATCGCTATTTTCACCGAAACCTTCCTTATTGTGATTGGATCAGAGTGAAATTGGTACAACCACATTGTTTTCGATTTCTGGGCTAAACCGAGTGTGCACAAATATGGGACAATGTGCACAAATTTGCACAAAATATCCACAAAATCCTGGAGTGGTTTTCATTCCGATAGCTTGATGTGGTTGGGCCAGCGTGAAGTTGGCCCAACAACATTGTTTTCGATTTCTGGGCTAACCCGAGCGTGCACAAAATATGGGATAGTGTGCACAAATTAGCACAAAATCTTGGAGTTGTTTTTATTCCTATAGCTTGATGTGGTTGGGCCAGCGTGAAGTTGGCCCAACCACATTGTTTTCGATTTCTGGGCTAAACCGAGCGTGCACAAAATATGGGATAGTGTGCACAAATTAGCATAAAATATGCACAAAATCTTGGTGTGGTTTTGGTCTTAAAAGCTTGATGTGGTTGGGCCAACTTCACGTACCTGATAATTTAAACGTTAGATTAAAGTTATTGATGAAGTTGACGTGTTTATTAATTTCTCTGATCCCTGCCAAATGCGAATATTATATAAATACAAGGTGACCCAAAGGAAATTTTCTACCTCATTAATTTCGTAACCAATTTATTTTCAGGAGGAATTCCGATAAGCGAGAATGTGCCGGGTGGTCAAGCATTTCAGGCTATCCCATTTTATTGCGCTCTAGTCGCAAAAAGTGAAATTTTCTTAAATGACTATATGGGTCAAATGGCATATCATATTGTCTTTCCATCATATTTTAAAGTGTCTTTAGATTCTATTTACAAAACCATATCATCATTTACTAGTTTCTTTGAAAACTTTGCGGGAAAATGCGTCTGCAACTCTCAAATATTATAAAGTGAAACTTAGTAGGTAAGGTAAGATTTTACACTATTTAACGTTATAAGCTTTCCAACTGCCATCATTTGTATAAAAAAAATCTTGGAAATATCACCATGATAAATTTAAACGTGCTATCTAATGTCATGTGATCCAATAGCATCTACACCCTGTGATGAATACGTTAATGTCGCGAATTTCAGATGAGAATTGCGTGTTGGAAGGAGAAGCACGTGGGTTCTAACCAGACTTGTAAAAATCGTGCATGAGTGGAAGTTAGCAAGTCGAGTTTTAGTTGTGGTACCAACCCAAGTTTCAACTCGTGCAGTTGATAGAAAATCTGGACATTTTCAGGTACCATCAGAAGCTGTTGGTTCACAAAATATGAGATATAGCACCTTTAGATTTATCATAGTGATATTTCCAGGAATTCTTTTATATTAATGATGGAAATTGAAGCGCTCATAGCGTTAAACAGTGTAAAATATTACCTTACCTACCAAGTTTCACTTTATAATATTTCAGAGCTGCAGACGCATTTTCCCGCAAAGTATGCAAAGAAACTAGTAAATGATCACATGTTTTTGTAAATAGAATCTAAAGACCTTTTGCATGATATGTCACTTGGCCCATGTTGTCATTTAAGAAAATTTTACTTTTTGCCACTAGACAGCAATGCAATAGGACAGGATGCAATGCTTGACCACGCGGCACATCCTCTCTTAAAAAGGGCATGTGTAAGGGATTCCTCCTGAAAATAAACGGAATTGAAAATTTCCTTTGGGTCACCCTATATTTATATAATATTCGCATTTGGCAGGGATCACAGCAATTAGTTAACACGCCAACTTCATCAAAAACTTTAATCTAACATTTAAATTATCTTCTGCGCAACCTTTTATATAAACGTGAATGGGAAATGCATAACTTCAACTCATATGTATGAAGTGCTGTCTACCCATCAGGCGTTCAAAACAAAATTTCGAAAATTTTGAAGTCGTATAACTCGTGTTCAGCGAAACTCCGAATCATAGTACTAAAGGAGTGTACATTTGAACATATCATCAATGCACTGTGGAAGTTTCATGCTGATTTTCGTGTATGTTTCCTTGTTAGTCTTTCTTCCAGAAATTCTCGTTTAAATCCACAATGTATACTTTGATACGTCTAAAATTTATATAACAGTTCACTTTGTTAAAACAGCTTCTCTTATTGATGAAAATTCCTTTGTGAAAATTATTATTATCAGTGTTATTAACATTTCTTCTCACACTTTACGCGAAAAACTGGAACATACATGATTGGGTCATTCCATCAAAAAATCATCCAATTTTAGAAAAAATTGATTGCATCACCATTTCAGAAAATTTTAATTTTTAGTGTGTTGGTACAGAATCACTTTTGAAAAAAATATGCCTTTATTTTTCCCGGGGTGAACATATTTCCAACATGACCGGTGATGTGTTTTACGAGCGCGTCGTGCATACAATATGAGAACAGATATTCTAAAGATACATGACCACACCTAACTTACCTAACCTCCACTAATCTAACACATAGTCACTAATTTAAAATAATCTACGAAAAATGCAAGAAAACAATTATTTATAATAAATATGAACATACAGAAATATATTTTGAAATAAAAAAATAAAAATTGTTGCTCCCACCGGGATTCGAACCCGGGTTGTTTACTCAGAATGACAACGCCTTAACTTTCAGCCACGGTACGAACTTGGAAACGGTAGTTTGGCAGTTGTATTTACAGTGCACGTGTTACGTACAAGCCAGTAGTGATATCATCCACGGTGGATATTGTTGCGCCTAAGGTATAACCGATAGGATACTGGTCACCAAAAGGTATCAATTTCAAACGCAGGCAGCATCCAGTGTAGCCGTTTTATAGCAAATAACACATAAATAGATCACTTCCTACCTGGGCGTAGTACTGTCTAAGATGCAGGTGTTCTGGACCTAAATTACAGGTAATATCTCGACATTCTCCTGGTGCTTTTGCTGGTATTGCGTATTAGGGTAAAGGAAACAGTATTGACTGTGTATGGCTATTTATGATAATTAATAGGATATTTTACAAAAGCTGCACGAAAGAAAGTCTACTAATGTTATAAACTAATTACTCTGAACATGGCACTTCAATGAGTCAAACATTAATACAAAAGTCATATTGCTAAGAGAAACAGAATTCAACTCACCGACTAGATGTTTACAGCTCTGTGGCTGGACCCCAAGCGAGCGCAAAGGTGTTACCTGTTACATTTTCGTGACAATTTTGCGGAGTGAAGTTTCGGTCGTGAAACCATGCCTTCCATCTGTGGTGATGCGTTGGCTTGCTGTGTTACGTATGTAGTTGAACAGGGTGCAATTGTCGCTTCCCTGATTTTATCATGTTGGATAATAAGTCAAAAGAGAGGGAGGGATGGCATAAGATGGTCAAGTCAGATTGTTACACAATTGCAGTTATTTTGCTATGTTCTTGTGTATGTTAAGTTATTCTTTCAATAAAATATCATAAGTTGAATGCCATAGAATCTAGTGGAGTTCAAGGATGTAGGATCATGAGTCGTATAGTGAATGATCATAGCGCACGGGGCATGCGGTAAGTGAATCTGAGCGGTACACGGGTGCCAATAACTTGCAAAGAAGGAACATGTTGAGTGGTTCTGATGCGGTGCCAGAAAGAACGTATGAGGCAGTCAGTAAGCAGTTCAATGTAGTCAGTAAGCAGTTCAAGGTTGAGATCTTCATGGATCTGAATGATTTGAGTATCACGGGAGTGTCCGGAGATGATGCGAGCAGGACGGTTTGGACGATCTGAAGCTTCTTGAGGTGAGTAGAAGCTGCATGTTGCCAAGCAGGAGCAGCATAGCTGAGTATATCGCTGATCATCATGACATAAAGGTGACGTTTTAGTTCTGGAGAGAGAGTACTGGACTCTTGAGCATAGGATAGAGAGTTCTTTGGAATGCACGTTTGGCAGCAGACTGTATGTGAGGTGCAAAAGTTAGTCGGCGATCAAGGTCAACACCTAAATATCGAGCAGTATTCTGCTACATAGCCAGTGGTTCATCAAAGAAGTTGAGCTGACGTAGATTTCGAGGTCTTCGACGAGTAAAATAAACTACTGCAGTCTTATCAGGGTTGATTTTAATGCTCCACTTGGTAAGCCACTGTTGGAGAAGGTCGAGATGCCGCTGAGCTTGAAGATGAGCATATCGGTGATTACGATGCGATGAAAATAATGCTATATCATCGGCAAGGGTAGCTAGATTGGTGAATGGTGAGGTAGGAAGATCAGCAGAATATATGTTAAATAAAAGTAGTCCAAGTACTGAGCCCTGGGGGAAACCAGCAGCGATCGGTCTAGTAGTGGATGTGGAACCAGTACAGAAGACAAAGAATGTGGGATCAGAGAGGTAATCATGAATAAGTCGGACAAGGTAATCTGGAAATGCAGCTTGTATTAATTTATACAGAAGGCCAGAATACCAGACACGATCAAAAGCCTTAGAAGAATCAAGAAATACACCAATGGTATGGCCAAAGGAGTTGTACTGGTAGGTAATATTTTCGATGACTCGTACTAGTTGTGATGTAGTATCAAATCCAGGTCTGAAGACATATTGATGCGGAGGTAGTAAATTACGTGCTGCTACATGACGATGTAAACGGAGGTGAATGAGACGTTCGTAGATCTTGCCAAGTACTGGTAGTAAAGTAATAGGACGATGGTTAGTAGGAAAGAGATAATATTTGCCTAGTTTGGGTATCAGGATGACTTTAGTGTTTTTCCAGAGCTACGGAAAGTAACTGTGTAAGAAGTTGAAAATGCGAATGAGCAGTACAAGTAATTTTCTGGGAGCATTTTTAAGAGCTTGTTTGGGAATATGATCTGGCCCAGAGGCACAACGACCACAGAATCTTCTAATAAACTGCTGGACTTCACGTGGCGTGGTGAGATCAACTGGTGGGAAGGGGTCATCCAGTCTGGTAGTACGTACTGTGTGATAACAAGGCGGATGGTGAGTTCATCATAGGACTCTGGATTGAGCATGAACTGTTGTTCTAACATCTCTGAGAAGACTTGTGCTTTGTCGGTCGGAGTGAATACCAGTTCATGAGGTCCATGAAGTGGGCGAGACGCTGATACTGTGCGAGGATTAGGAATTTGTTTAGCCAGTTTCCAAAAGTCGAAATTGTGCTGTCCATTTCATGCAGTTTGGCATCCCATCGCTGTATTACGATTCTCTGTAGCCTTTGTTTAACTCGTGTATTAAGTGAGTTGTAGATTCTTTTCCAATGTGGATCTCGGGTGAGTTGCCATCGTTTTATAGCCCAACGTTTTAATGAAATTAGTATTTGAGTACGGAGTTGCGTAGGCGAGAGTGAACCTGAGTCATGCTGCAGTGTAACAGTAGTAGATGTAAATTTGAGAGCTGTTTGAAGGTTTGCCGTGAGGTGCTGAACTGCAGGTTCAATATCCTGTGTAGAATTTAGCGTGATCCTGGTGCCAGTAGTATCCGTAACAAATTGTTTGTAGGCATCCCAATCAATATGCGTGATGGTGGGTAAGCGAGAACACGGTGGAGTATGTTGGTGTTGTAGATCCAGACGGACAGGGATATGATCCGAGTCAAGGGCGTGGATTGTATAGGGTCCATCTAAAATAAGTATTCTTTTATGGAGAGTCATACCCAATACATCAGGTCGCCCACCATGATTTTGAAGTCAAATGTCCAATTTTTTTTATACAATTTCACATTACAATGTTAACTTATGAGAGTTTGATTCTGGCCAATCAAAAAGACCAATGCTTTTGCGAATCAGAGAGAAGCAGCTCTTATTTTCTACTAATTAGGAAGCAGGCGGGCGTGAATTGCCCTTTGCTTCTTTACTTGTCCAATTTGAACTTTGAACTGCTGACTACGGGTTCCAAAGTTCGGAAGACGTCTGGCTGATTGAAATATATTAATTTACTATACAACGTATTACTTTTGTTGAATTTCTGTTCTCTTTAATTTTTAAACGAAATGAGAGTAATTTTATTTAAGAAATAAATGACTTGCTTCGTGATACGTAAATCAAGAACTTATTAATTACTAAATTAACATAGACATCACAATTAGTCCTTACGCCCCTTGACAGTGACGTGTGCAAGATGCCGGCCTGTAGCTCTTGAAGCATATTTTTAAGATGTGGAATCAACTTTTTTGAAGATGAATTCCTTTATTCCAAAAATTAGGTTGAAAAATGAATAACGAATTGCATAAAATTATATTTTTGTAGTCGAGCCGAAATGTTCTCCAAGAACTAATGAACTCAATACATATTCACTTGATAAATAATAATAACCACATGCAGAATATAGATTTAAAATTATATTTCATGTGATTATATAAAGTGAGTCGCCGTGGCTCAGACGGTAGCGGCCCGGGTTCAAATCCCGGCCAGGACACTGGAGAATTTTCTCTCAGTGTTCCCATGCCTGGTGCTCTGAGGTGCACTCAGCCTCCTATCAAATTGAGTACCAGTGTCCTTGGTATTCCTGGGCGCCTTGGGAAGGTTAAAGCGGTCGAGCGTGGGACTGACCATCCCACCTCTCTTCGTGCCGTAGGTCAAGAAAATATGTAGCGCTACCTCCACATTCACCGTTCACGGCGCGTGCGTATCGCACAGTGGATACCTTTACTCTTTTTTTTACGATTATATAAAAGAAGAACATCTCATACATGTCAGAAGAGATCAGCGCATGATTATTAGGAAGCCCGCTAGAGGGGAAGACTGTACCACTCTTGGAAACGAATGTCGTGCTCGTGAAAATAAATATTTGAGTCAAAATTTCAATACCGCAGCTCTAATACATTTTTTATGTTATTCCATACAACCTACCTTCATCTCTAAAATTGAAAACCGCGATTCAAGTCAAATAGGTAGGTCTACTGCCTCACTGGAGTTAGTAATAGCGATGCCACGACAGACTCCAGAGATGATAACAAAAGTACACTACGTGATGCGAGACAATGTTGTGGCCATTGCGTCGGCCGGTCGTGTTGTTTGGCTAAAAGACCATGGAAAGAGTTGCAAAATTTAACTTTGCCCCCATAAGAAAATTTCTAGATCCGGCAGTGAGTAGTAGTAGCATTACCAATCCAGAGTTTGGTCTATACTATTGCAGTTTACGGGAAACAGCTGCAGTTTTACTTACTGTATTGCCCCACCACCACCACCACCACCGCCGCGCATGATATTCATTTACTGTTATTTCTCTTTAATGATCCCCCGTAAATGTTTGATATCTAATATTGCTACGAAAATAAAATCTCTAATTCCTTAGTTCATTTACACATATTTAATTATCTAATGTAACGTTAATTTAATTTTAAAAATTTGACGGGGGGAAAAGAAGGTAAACTAATAGCGACTGCAACGTTGCCGCTTGGCTATGGCATTGCGAAGCGAGAGAACGGCTGCAGCGAGCTCAGTTCCGTTTTTTATTTAGCGGTCAACCCGGCATCACTGTTGCCATAAGAGAAACAGTATACTCTTAAGTCTGGACAGATAATAGTATAGTAGTCGTAGTAGGAGAAAAAGCATCAAAGTCTTATAACACACAATTGTTACAATCTTTAAAAAAAGATTAACTTTATACTCTGAGGAAAGTCCTACTTTCAAACATTGTGTTTTTTTTTATCGGTCCAAGTGTATTATTTAGTCTTCCTAAATCGTGATATTTTGTTTGTTAGTTTAAACCTAGGAAATCCACACGCACTATAGAAAAGGAGCATTTCTTTATTTAATCTGTTGACTACATCAAAAGAGAACAGCTTTTATAAAAAAAAATAAAGGAAAAAGAAAGAAAGAAAATGGCGGTATTCCGTCGAGAAATGCCTCTAATGGCTAAGGGTAAAGGAACGTAAAGCCACAAATGTATTGATTAGCCGTTTCATGCACCAAAGAACGTCGCTTAATCGATTAGGTCACCTACAGCAATGCGTGTGTAAGGTTGAAAAGAAACTATTTATATATACCCTTTGTTTATGTTGATTCTCTTGTAATGAGCCAAAGGAAGCTGATTGCATCATGATGACCAAAGGCTCTTCATCTCCCTCTTCGTCCCTCTCATTTCATTTTTCTTTCTTCGGTTTTTAAATTATCCGGTAGCCTAGACGGTGGTAAGGTTATGGCATTGAAGGTCAATGCAAAACCCACGAGATGTTATTCTATCAGCACGAAAAACATGCACAGTTATAATTAAGAGGTAACTTAGTATTCATAATTCGGCTCCACCTTCTCTCTCGTTAGTTCTTCACCTATTTATCTCTGACAGAAACTTCCAGTGTTGAAAACTTGGTTTGCGCTTGCTCTGCTCCTCTGTTGTAGATGTCGCTTTAAGAGGTCAAGCCTTCGTTTGCAAAGACTTCCCAAAGGGTGGAGTAAATTGTTGTGTGCAACGTTCTCTATGACAAATTGCTTGTTCGAGAGCCTTGTCTATATACGTAGCCAGGGAGTGAGCGAGAGAGAGAAATTGGTTCTGTCCCTTACTTTTCTTCGTAAAGTTTCGTATTCTGACTAGGGGAAGAACGAGGACTTCTGGTTATGTTAGCTCAAAAGTTGAATAGTTAATTATCAAGATCCGTTGGTTTGTTTATTATTATTACGAATAGTAATTCCTTAGTATCCCCCTACCAACACACGCGTAGTGTCAATGATACTTGTATTCAATATCATTGCTTTTCACTTGGTAACCACTAGTCTAGGAACCGATATTTTCATGATATCTTTGCGCACTAGCTGTGCACTGGAATTTAGTACAAGGCAAACTATTTTTCGAGTGCCATTCATACTAGAACACATGATCATACAAGTATCCAAAAGTTGATCAGAGATTTCCTAAACACTAGCAGAACTAGAGTACAAGAAATAAGATTAATCTTATACCAATTTCAAGTGCAAAGTTAGTGCTAGTGAAGTAGGATCCCGTGTAATAGTTTATCTAGATACAGTAAATATGTTGATTTTCTTTCTTGTGTAAATGTATCTGTGCATACCGTTCTCTTTACCGATTCTCGAGTCTATTCCATCTCTATTCTCTTAGAGATGTTCATCAGTTGGTTCGCCGTCATAAGTATATAGGTAAACACAGAGTGACTTTTATGATGCAGTATATGCCTGACATAAGAGAGACACTTTACTTGTTAAAGTGCCAGCGATAATGTTTTCGGTCTACGCCCATCAATGACCTGCACTAAGCTGAACCCTCTGAAGACCAAGGGAAAGTATGCGCACACCCACTGACTTATATAATACTACCGCGTTGTGAGTAAAGAATCCGGAATTTTCGTGGATATTTAATAAGATTAACCCGTGTTTGTGGACCTTTAAACAAATTTGTACCCGAAATAGAACACTGTGTGTGGACCTTTAAAAATCATACGTGTCAACTTGTGAGCAGTAAGACAGATGTAGGCTTACTTATTACGGAGGTCAGAAGTATAGGTGATTTTGCTCCATAAGTATGTGAATGATATGAAAGTGAGAATCGGCACATGGAAATGTTGAGGTTTTAGCGACGTTATTTGACACAGCACATGGTATGACTGGTAAATAGTACAGAACATCCAGACTGGCCTCTGATATCTGTTAGGTCTGCCCACAAGTTGATGTCGATGATTGCGACACTAGAGCAGTTACCAAACAAACCGGATGCTAATACTTCGTGAACAAGCAGAAGAGATGAATCCTTTCATACAAAGTGAGAATTAACAATTTAGACCACATGACCTGTAACTTCGTTGCGGATAAAATGACTTACCAAACACTTATGTTATGAATGGTCTACCATGTTTTCCAAGTACGAACAGAAATGAGGGGATGAGAAACAAACGGATGCTGGTGTCACCGAAAAATGTTCGAGTTCCTCACTCATATATAATATGAAATATGTGTGGCAGAAAATATTTATATTTTGTATAAAGGTGCATTGGAATATGTCTGTACAAAATATGGCTACTATGGAGTTATATACAAAAGATTTAGGCTTCAAAAGATGAACTCGAACTTGTTTTCCTTCATTGTCACTTGCATCCCTTTGCCTCTGTGTCCCTCAAAGGAAAATACATTTCTGTAACTATCTCTAAAGCATTTCGATGAGTTTTATTAACTTTTTTTAAAAGGTACAAATAACGGACAAGGTGACAGAGCTAAAACTCGAGTCCGCTTACATAAGTCTTGTTTCACAATGCTTAAATATGTAGAAAGAAAACTAATATATATATATATATATATATATATATATATATATATATATATATAGAGAGAGAGAGAGAGAGAGAGAGAGAGAGAGTTATTTCTCCCCTTTAAAATCAGATGAGGACCACCTGATTCGTGCAGTATTTATCTTTTACAAGAATCCAAACAAATATTTAGGAAAGTCATTATGAAATAACTGTTGCAGGTGCCATTAGAAACAAATACAAATTATTTTAAAGAATCGAATTCATTAAAATATTTTGTAGACGGGATTGAGTTGTTACCCAAAGAAAGTAGGGGAGAAATCTCATTTAGAGACTACCTTTGACTGAATCTTTCAAAATAACAAAAATGTAAAAGAAAGATTTCTCTGCAACTAGAAATGTAGTTCAGAAACATTATAATAAACAGTTCTCTCACATTTATTAAATAGTAGATACTGGAATTCTTGTTTTGGTGCAACATTCATCAAAGTAGCAATACTATGACGTAAGACCATCTATTGTTCACCAAATAATGAAAAAGGATTTATTGGGCGCAAAAACAACTCTATAACAATGTTTTCTTTATTAAGGACAGGAAGGCGTTTCATGCACTGTGGGAAAAGTACGTGCCATACTTTGTCACATCTAGAGAGATGTATTGTATTACGTAGGTTATGAGTAAATACAAAATATTAGAGTGTTCGCAGTGGGATATGTTTGAGATACACATTTAAAACGTTTCAGGGAATAAATAATGGTGGAAGTGAGTTAATTCATGTTTAAGACCTCGGAGTGGCCGAGAGGTTAGCGCGTTTGGTTTCTGTGCGTGTGGTCACGGGTTCAATTTATGCCAGGGTCAATTGAACAGAGTGATTCGGAACCCACTTTAACAAAAAAAAAAAAAAAAAATTGGTTCCGTCCTTAAAAGAGCAGTTCGTTTAGCACGTTAATTAAAATTGAACCAATTAATGTTTAAATGGTAGTAGGTTTCTGCATCCCGTGACAAAATAAGAACTGTAATGTATGGTTCACTTTTCTCTTTTGTTTCACTATACACTTACGTTAGACAGATTAGAGAAGTGGAATCCAGTTGGTTTAGGCAGTGTTGGTTTCAGAAATTTTCTTTCAGGGGTGCAAAATCAAATCGTGGGGGGGGGGCCTCACGAAAATTTTAAATAATGCATATTGACTTCTAAATGCTAAAATATAAAACAATATTAATGTTACTTAAGAACACGTCATACTTTCTTAGTTAACCTCAACATAACATGAACAATATTTATAAAATGTACTTTTATATGCATATTTCAGTATACACTAATTCTTTCGGTAATGCGGTTTGAAAACCTTCGGGGGGGGGGGGAACCCCCGAAAGTATGCCTGGAAGAAACAGTCAGTTTAGGTAGTTTGAAAGTGATTGTTCTAAAGTAAATTAGTACCTTAAAATCCATCATAAATTTCTAGATTTAGGTAAAGCATTACTAAGTAATGTTTTTAATTCCACGCTTAAAGCGATTACTAAATAACAACTCTTTGAAGAAAGAATCTTATACTTGGTCGAAATCCAGTACAGTATCTCTACACTATTTGTTGAATGCAAAAACAACATTAGTGTTCTTGAACTGTTTGTCGTTTGCTGTCGCTGAACTTAGAGGAACTATTTATTTACCTTAATCTAATGTCGTTTTCCCTAGTCATTGTAGTCCTTCGATGTTTGCATTTTGTATGGGCTTTCTCATTTATTTTATCCACAAAATTACTAAACGATAATTTCATAGGATGGCATTGCACTTTAACTGACCAGTGTATTTTATAGATCTTGCAGATATTACTATTATCATCGTTAATAAAATTTTCTGATGAATATGATTATGTTGCAAACCGTCGGGAACAGTCACACATTAAGAGACCAGTTCTCTATTAAATCTCCCAAAATTTGCATGCCTGTTTAGTGCGTGGAATGTATGTACGTACGTACTAGGTTACAATAAGTATTTGTTCTAATTATGTAATAACTTCCCATGATTGAAATCGAGGAAAACGTTTTATAATGAGTTGGCAATACTGTTCTTCAAACACGTATTCTGACGCTTTTCCTACCCTTTTCTCCAGTTTACACAAAAAAACTTTGTATACTCAGTTACAAAAAGTGGCCGTTGAGAAAACGTTCGAAAGCTGATGCTAAGTTTGGTAATGTTGAGTTAATATTGAAACTAGGTAAAACTCTAGCATCTGACTTGTTCATATTCTTGTCTTAACTCGTTTCAATGTTACGAAGTTCTTCAACTTTTTGGACTACAAGAATCGGCCATACTCTATGAATTTGGGTGTGCTTCAAATATTTTTTTGCGAACATATTATATTACTCACTCTTTCGACTCATTAATGCTTTTTTTTAATGAAACAAAGGTAAGCTCTACTAACTAAAATATTATTTTTAACCTGTATGAATAATTATAAAATTAATTTCTTTTATAGAAATTCTTTCTGCCAAAGTAAGTTAAAAGACATAGAGAATATTTGAGTCAGTTCCATTGGGCTGGAAAATAAAGCGTAGTACTTCTAATCAACAGTGAGGGGACACACTGATTTGAGCTCTTTTGTGGGATATTCTCACAGAAGATTTTGCTCGATTGGACCAGACGAATATTAAGATGGTACTTATGATAAGACTATGACTACTACTTTCAGCCCCCCATTCTCAAGAACTGTTTGCTGAGGGGTCTCCAGCAAAGATATTGTTAATTTTAAGAAAAATAAACATTTTTTTGTATGTAGTATTGTCTGTAGTGTGCTTCCATATGTATACATGTTTGCTTATGTCTGTGTGTGTGTGTGTTCGTCTGCCTTTCTCGAAGGAAGCTCAGTTCATTTATCTTGTTAGCCTCTTCTGTTAACCAAATCCCAGCACGCACTATTACTTAAACGAGCTTCTTCTCCTGCTTTGAGGATTAATTGGTTTCTGCCACACTTGTGATGCAGGAAATAAATCCAAACTGTTTTCCTGATGATTCTATACAAAAAAATTAGTTTTCTTTGTTGTTGTTTTTTTCACAACCTTCGAACGTTCAGTGAACTCTAATTATATTGCAAGGCGGATCTTTACATTACGTTTTCTTGAAAGAAAAAAAAATCGAAAATTAAATATTTTAAAACATTTTATAATCTTTTATAATCATGTATTTATTGTTAATTTAAATCCTTGATATACAAGAATAGAACAGAGAAGTTCCTTTTATTTGTATTTTAACTCTAAAAGAGGAACAACGATGAATTTTCAATTAACAACACTTGAATTATTTTCATGATAAATATTAGACACTAAATTCAAAGAGCGGAATTTTGCTCGATTTGAGTGGAATATTTCATCTTTCGAGAGCGGAAAAAGGGACCAGTCTGTTAGTGTGGATTCTCAACGGAGAAAAGAGATGCCCTAAAAATGATGAGATCTATGTGGTTCTTTTCGATGGGAATGTAGATATAAGATTTCTTAGATAAATTTCAATTTATTCAGACAAAATGTTCATATTTTGAACATGAAAACACGCAATAAAATATTGAAAATGTAAAAAGATGCAAATGGGGGCATTAATCATAAGTAGTAAGAAAGAAATGTACTTATGAATGGAAAACAGTTTAAAGAAGCTTATCCTCGGTGGAATTTGAACACACTATCTTCCAGTCAGCAATACGACACCTTATCCCCTCAGCTAGCAGGCCAACTGTAAAAGTACGGCTTCGAAATTAGTGTTGTCACGAGACGAGATGGAACAGAGAAGCGGCTATAGAAAACGAGACGAAACAATCTGTGGACAAGATATTTTCGAGACGAGATAGCCTTAATCTCGTCTCATGGGCAACACTATCCGAAATGGTTTCTTTCGTGTCGTCAGGGGTATACTTTAAAACAACATTCAAAGATTTCTTGTACATATCTTCCTCCTGATGTCTTCTAGAATGCTTTTGTCATTGGGAAAAGCTTTCTGTTGTTATCTTTAACTAAACACGAGTCGCGATAAATTTCACAGTGAGGCTTCGTCTTTCGTTAACTTTCGCGGTTACAAATGGCGGAGAATAAAATTGATTACTAGATATGATACATTGGGAATTACCCTAAAACGATGGGAAATCGCTCTTTCAAACCTGAAGAATAAATTACGTCCATAAAACATCGGAATTCCATCTAGAAGATTACATTTTCTATCCAAAGTGAAAGCGTTTCATTTAGAATCACTGTTTTCGATTAAAAATTCCGCTTTAAAGAGTGGTTCCTCTTTCCGCTCTAAGAATATTAAATATTCAGCGCTCCAGAATTTAGTGTTTTAGCCTAGATCTCCCCTTATTTTGTATGCTTCTTTACTGTGGTTGTTCCAACATCAATGAAGGTAAACAGAAAGTAGTTTCCACTATCTCTAGTCTGTTTGGTACGTTAATAGTGAGTTGAATCGTTTTTGCATTACTTGAAAGCGTATATCATCAAAAAAGTCACTAGATAGTTTTTGCATTAATATCTCTAAATTTACTGTTTTACTTTTCGTCTAAATTCTAAGACCATATTAATGTAAAAGTAGTGTACAGAAAAAACACTACCAGTACAAATACTACAGTTGTATAGAAATATTTGAACATTGTAAATATGGACCATATCATACGGAAATTTTCAAAGTCCTGATATCTTAGTTTTACTTGCATAAAATATACAAAACTTCCGCGGTAGTATTTGGCCATATAAGTTCAGCGCTATACGGAATGATTTCTTTTTAAAATGCGTGTTTGTGTAACAATCAGAAATGAGAATTATATTGAACGAACGTTTTGTTTATTTCTTATCATGAGTTTCATTTCGATCTGTCTGTATTTTTAAAGAGAATTTGTGGGAATCGCCTGCTGCTTTTATGGAATACCTTGCGCATCTATTGAACAATTTCGAAGTACGCATCTTTGGATAGAGCAGGTTTCAAGTCTTTTACGTTAACGTGCCACATAAACTCCACTGTCAGTCCTATTGGAGAAATGAACCTCTAAAGTTTATTTTTCTACACTTTCTTCAGCTTGTAGCTCCGAAACACTGCGGAATTTCCATGCCAGTCACTAAGGTTTCTCCAACTCCTTAAAGATTGTCGGTGCGTACGCTACCATCTTGTATATAAATAAAATCTGTAAAAGTAAACTTGAAGTTGTCGGGAAATACGCATTTATTTGAGAAAAATAGGCCTGAAAGGACAAAAAAAAACTTTTAATAATAACACATTCTTTCGTTGTTGGAATGGCAGATGTACTTGCAGTTTTTAAAAGCTAAGTCGGAGCTTTTACAACTTACAAGTTAAATTTAGACCTATAGAAGTCCATATTTATCCACCCATTTACATACAAGTTTACAATGTGAGTTTGGACTATTTTCCAACTTAATAACAATTTTTATTCTAGCTAGACTTTCGAAATAATACAAACAAAATAGTGTTTTAAATACATGTTTTATATTTTAATTGCTTCAAATTTATGTTAATAATTTAGGCGTATGCGCGAACAAGCATCTATGTTACATTTTGGGTGTATTGAGAAATAACGGCAAGGAAGTTCAGTCTTGTCCGCGAACGGGGTGGGGCTGTATGATGTAACATAAACTTTTATTCTATCAATCCGACACACTGTTTAAGCGTGCGCTCACTCAAGGTAAGTATATAGATTTTTGTAGTTCATTTTTCTCTAGAAATTTCTGAATTCTGAGACCGTTTGATGCAATATGCTCAAACTAAGTGCAAATATATATCAAGGAAATATAAGAAACCTTTTTTCGCAAATAACTCAACTTCTACAATAATCTCACATAGACGTTTGTTCACGCATATGCCTCAATTTTGAATATATTTCATCTTTAAGGTTATTATCTCTATCGAATATAATTGCTTTTATTTTTACCACTACGGATCCATTTACAAAGAATTTCTACTTATTTTTTCCATTTAGAATTATCACACGACTCTTGCAAGTTGAATTTAGATCCTTTCTGAGCCTTTTTGCATAGTTTCTTTATTTTCCTCGACATTTTTAACGTCACATAATTTATGTATTACTTCCTGATTTTCCTCTATCATTTAATTTGCTTCTCGCATAATTCGTGTTTTTGCTCTGGCCTTTTATTCAAATGATTTCGGGTTCGATTCCCGATGGAGACATATTGACCATAATGGGCTGCAATCTACTTTCAACTGCACATCTCTCATTAAGATGTTCTATACAAAGATGGAGGATAATCATTGTTTCACTTTGACCTGAGACTTTAGAGTCATGATTCTGCTTCCAGTCATCGCCAGATTTAGATATATAATTATGAAATTGAATCTATTTTTTTACATTACAAGCAACGAATTTTCCTTATAATTCACACAACTTTTACAATATAATAAACTCCCATGATTGAGGAGGGAAAAGCACTAGTGTTAAGAACCAATAACATACATGGGAGGTCTGGCTATAACTCAATGCTAAGCACTCTTAGAAATTGAGCCAGGTAAGTCAAGATTTATTCCTGATTCATGCATGTGACTGTCTTTTAGTTAAGTTTTCCGTTTGGGAGGTCCTTCCAACAATGGTAAAATCCACTTTTATACCTTTCACATAAACAATTTCAGAAGATCATAATGTCAGCCTTATTTCCTATGGAATTAATAACCCCTTCCTAAAAATAGAAGTAAAAGATGAAACATTATAGTCTTTCTACAAACCAGTTCCTTCTCGAAATCTTAGACCAGAAGCAAGATTTATTTACACATTTACAAAATGTTATGCATAATTGCTCAGGTTTCTTTCACGTGATACTGCACAACAACACACAGAATCATGTGGATATAATGCTTTCTTGTCTTTAAATTATGAGTTGATTATGGTCGCTGAAAGTGTTAAAACAACGTATGGATTACTTCACATGTTTGCTCATTATAACATTTAGTTTAGATGCCCTTTTTTGTCACCCAAAAATTACAATCTTTCTCTCTCTCACTTTTTTTTCATTATAGAAAATAAAATTTTCACTTCTATACACGTGTTGATTGTCGGCATACTGTTGGTCGTTCATACTCGTTATCAACCCTCACAGAATCTTTCAAGTTCCTTACCTATTTTCCTGCAGGCCTTCCTATCACTTTCCTCTTCGTCTTCAGTTCATCTTACTTTTACACGGTAAGTTGTGTTAATTCGACACTGTTTCCTCACCAGGCTGTGGTTCCAGATTATCCTCTACACTTAGTTCAATGTTAATATAATCAATTTAGGAAGCTTCTCGCCTTCACTTACATAACCAGGACTATTTCTCCTGAAACCAGCAGTTTGCTGAAACTCTTATGCAGTTTCTCCTTTTATGTAGCAGCTCCTTTAATGTTCAAGACATGACAAAGGTCACACTTAATTGGCGGTTATGAGAGCATTCCGTACCAGCCAACAGGCTGTTAAAGAACTTGTTTCGAATTCATACTTAAAATATCCTCTGAAATTTTAATATCGTCCTTTAACGTAATATTTAAAAATGTTAATACACTCTTTTTATATATTGAAACTTTAGTACGAACCTTTAACATCTGATTGAAAGCATTAGTATTCTCCATTTAAAACTTCAATATCTACCTCTAATGCATCAGTCTAAAGGTTATAAATAAATTCAAATGCTAATTCTAATATCTCATTTAACGCTTTTATATCTTCCTTTAATATGTTGTTTAAAACCTTAATGTCCTCCTTCATATTTAATTTAAAACGCTAATATCCTATTTTTTAATTTGCGATTTGTAATGGGGAATTGTTGAGTTTTCCTTCCTCTCTGCAAAACTCCTCCCGGCTTTGTTTTCCGTCAGTTTCGGATAAGAAGTGTGTAAAATGTCCTCCTCTACGTCTCTAAGAAATTTAACTCCGTTTCTGAAAATTGAGCAAATCTAATATTGTTTCGTTATATCTCATTTAAAACTTGAATATCCTTTCTTAAAAACTCATTTAAAAACTCAATATTACTATTCAGTATCACATTTAAAATTTTAATATGGTATTTAATATCTCATTTAAAACTTACTATCCAGCCTTAATAAAACATTTAAAACTTTTATCTTCTCCTTTAATATATTTTTTAAAACTTTAATCTCCTTTTAGGATTCAGAAGTTAAAGCAACTCTGTCTGTCCGTCCGTCTCAACTTTCAACTCAGGAACTACAGGACTACGAATGTGGTTGAGGTTTCATTGGAAAGATCTCGGATAGAACAGTTCAAACTTTCACGATCATCAGATTAGATGAATGGATCACAAGATAGGGTTTGTTCATTTTCTCTGTAGTATGCTTAATAACTGCTCTGAATATTTCATGTAAAAAAAAACTAATATTCTGCAAGAAAATCGCATTTGAATCTTTAATATGCTTATTTAATATCTGGCCAAAAAAGTTTAGAAATTGTGGATGACCAAACGTCTTCATATACGCGGTCCACTAATGTATCGTAGTGGATCAAGTCAACTAACCAGTGCCTGTGTGACTAGGTCGGCCGGTCGGCAATCGCCGAGGGCCCAAGAGGCATAAAAACCTTGTGGGAGCCCGGACGCATAGGAAAATAAATATTAAAAATATATAATAAACTTAATTATCAGATTTTTAAAATACGAAAAACAGAATTTATAATTTTTATTAAAAAAAATAGAAGAGAAATATTAACTAAAATAAGTATTATTAATTATAAAACATTTTCTTATGTGTAAACAGTTTTCTTCGCATGTGTTAACTTCCTTAAAACAGTCATTTCAATGCACTAGTAAAAATATTTTTCTCAAGCGATAACGTAGGCTATTACTGAATGTTGATGACTGGTGAGGTCAGCGTCAGCTTGTCACCCTGTTCTAATGTCACACCCCACCCTCTTTTATTTCTCTGTTATTTTGGGAACAGATGGCAATATCAAAGGTTATTTACCTCACATGGGTGCCGACCGGCGAACAGTGATTGTGAAGGTAGCGGAGTAAGAGGTTTCGTGAACGAGATAGTGATTCATAATCTTTAAGTCCTGCAGGGTGAAAATGTCATTTGTATTGAGATGGTTTTGTTACAGTAAATGTAATAGGCAGTAGAAAATGAGTTCAACAAGTAGTGCTGCAAGAAGGAGGAAAAGGGAAGAAAGAGAAGAACATTTGAAGAAAACAAACACTTTAATTCAGTCGTTCTGGGCTTGCACAAAAGAAAAACTCTATTTGTTTTTCAAATAAAGGTGACTAAAATTAACAAGATAATTGTGCAGTGTTTGAATTAAACTTCTGAACGAGGGAGGGATGCTTGTGTATTGTCGGTATGTACATATAGGAGAGAAATACTTATCCAAGCCAGGAATATAATATTATTTCTGTGATACGAGCCGGGAATAAATTTTTACGAGGAGGGAATTTCCCTGCCATCTCCATGTTAATTCGAACACTCCATAATAGTTGCTTTTATCCACGTTGCTGTTACATTCGCATGTCCAGGTAGTCATCGACTTACGACTAGTCTCCGTCCGTTCTGATCGACAGGTTGTAAGTCGTTCTGGTCGTTTGTCGGCCATAAGCAAGTGATCCACAGAGCAAAATCCTCGTTGACTTAATGGCCACTGATGTTTTTACTTCTCAACACGACATTTCGCTCCGTCTTTTATGGTTCAGAGAAAATCAACCATCGCATTGAAAAAATGAAAATCTGAATGCGAAGAGCGCTGATATTAACACGCTAGCGGACATAATTTTGAAGATATTTGAACCAAATTTTTATATCTTGTTTCTAGGCTTAATAGCTCTGTTAAGTTCGTTAATGAGCAAAATCTGTCGCCATCTTGGATCCAAAATAGCCGCCGAACCCATTGTTGTATAGAATGCACAGCTTAAATCGCTGGGGCTATTGAAATCAAATTTGGCATAAAGGTACATCACTGTTTGATTACGAAAATGTTACCTAATGAGTTCAAAGATGCCATCTTAGATCCAAAACGGCGGAAGCAAGAAATCTATTTTCCATATCGTTTGAGCTAGAGATACGAAATTTGGCATAAAGGTGTATTGTCATTAGTAGTTCAAGAAAATATTACGAAATGTTGAAAAAGTCGCCGTCTTGGATCCAAAATGGCTGCCGAACCCATTGTTGTATAGAATACAAAGCCTAAACGGCTGCAGCTAGAAATATCAAATTTGGTAATACGGTACATTATCACTTGTATGTTACTAAAATATTGAATGATGTATCCAAAGACGCCATCTTGGATCCAAAATTTCGGACCTAAAAAATACATTTTCCACACCGTTTGAGCTAGAGATACAAAATTTGGCATAAAGGTGCATTATGACGAGTAGTTTAGGGAAATATTACAATATTTGGGAAAAGTCGCCATCTTGGATCCAAAATGACCGCCCAAAATCCCATTTTTTCAGCGTTTGAGCTGGGTAAATGAAATTTTACTTGAATATGTACCATCACAAAAAGGTCAAGACAATATAAGAAAACATTTAAAAATTCGTCAACTTGGATCCAAAATGGCCGCCCCAAAAACCCAATTTCCAAATCATTGAAGGTAGAGAAAAGGAATTTTCTTTGAAGGTACATGACCAAAAGTAGGTTACAATAAATGGGGTAAACCTCCCCTTTGGGGGCGCAGGCCCCCGTGTGAGGGTGCAGATAGACACCATGGTAGTGTAGTGCTGCAGGGAGATTTTGGTTAAGATAAAGGAGGCAGCGTTCTGGGTGCAGCGCTTCCAGCGAAGCAAAGCGAGTATGTACATATATATATATATATATATACGTCTTGTGGGGTATCGTTGAACAGCTCTTGATGAATAATCTACAAATCAATAAATAGTTTCTCGATAACTCTCATATAAGGCGAGATTTGAATTTTTGAAAATAAAAAAAAACTTCGAGATCTACCTCAGCCTGTAGGCCTACCGAAAGGGATTTCTTTTTGTTCAACTTGCTTTCTACTCTGCTTTATTCTTTGTTTAAGACCCTATCGACTACTTCATTGGTTTCAAGTGGCCTCACAATTCCAAGATCGGCCATTTTTCTCCTATAAGAGTCATGAAAAATGAAACTGTTCATGAAAGCAAGTAAATCGTATAAATATAAAGTACAAGCATTAAAGGTTGCACCTATGTAAGATATAAATGGAAAATATTGAAGGAAGTCATAGAAAGAAACCCGGAAACAACGCATTTTTGTTGATATTTTGCCAGTGTAGACGTTTGTTTCGCCAAATGTTTCTATGAGGCGTTCGATGAACCACACTAATGTTACGTGTGTTTATAAGCTTTACTAACTCTAGTTTCCACGTAAAAAAAAATACATAATGGTTCATCGAGCGCCTCATATATCACCTCCTCCTTTATAGGTATTATATTATGATTTATATCTACGTTATATTGCTTAAATATTTCCTACCTTGCCATTTATCATTATATAAGTAGATTTAAAATAATTAAAAAACATTTAATCATCATCGTCGTAAGTACTGAAGATGCACTCAGAAAAGTTCCTCGATCGGGGGCCCACAACTAACTGTAGCTGAGGGCCGTGATGGCGCCAGGCCGGAACTGCAACTAACCCATAATACCTAACGAAATTTTGATACTTATATAATTTTGATACTTACAAAGATATAATTATAGTTTATTATAGCTGCAAAAAATACTATTTCTATAAAACAACAAATAACTTCATACAACAATATAATGTTTGTAATCAAGTTTCAGGTGAGTATATACTCTGTTTCTGAAAACACAAAACATGAAAGTGAGCCGTGGTGGCTTAATTGGTAGAGCGCTCACCTCTGGTGCTAGGAGCCGTAGGATCGATCCCTGCTCATGCCATGTGGGCTTTTTGGTGGACAAATACCGTGTGCGTGGGTTTTCTTGCGATTCTCCCGTTTCCTCCCACTTTCTTCATTCCACCAATTCATCCCGTCATCATCCATCCGGCCTGAGCCAAAGTTGCCTAAAGATCTTAATACTAATTTCAAATTCAAATTCACAAAACACGAAAAAAATGTTGAGAAGACATGAAAGTTCTTAATTACAACTCAACTCCTTGTAAGCCAAGGAAACAACATAGTGAAAAGACCCATATTTTATCTCCTTAAGAGTCTCTGAACAGCAGGCAACCCGCACACCATACTGTGAATGACTCTTCTAGCTAAAATATTAGAGGGACTGTGGTATGTATGATAGATTTGCGAGTGTTTGGTGTACTCCATTGAACGCCTATAGCCGCTATGAACATTTTTGTACAAATTTTTACCAAAATTCTTTTAGTTCAAGAAATGTTATATAACGTGTACAAGAAGTATCAAACATTGTAAAGCTAGAAAGAAAATTGAAGAAAAGTTTGTCAAGTTATCAACATTTAGAAAATAGTTTCGGAGAGATTAGATAGAATACAATTCTGCACAGTAAAAAATAGCTGTGTTAATTCAACACAATGCGGTGTCCCAGCGTGACTACCACTTTTGTGTGTTAAATCAACACAACACACGGTGTTGATATCGGTACTGGGAGAAAAAAAAGTTACGGCTGCAGCTAGATTTGAACATGAGTTGTTTAGTTAGAAGTAAAGCGTCTTACCGACTTCGCTAAATCGTCAGACAGGAAAAGTACTAGATTGAAACAATATAGAGGATAAAAAAAATCTTGCTGAACCTCAAACACAAATAAAGTTACTTTCACGACTTATGCCATGGTTTAATCACTTTTCCATTGGTCAATTAGGGATCATAATCCCCATTTACTGAGAATATGTTGCATTTCTATGAAAGTAAGCGCAGCATTTGACATATTGTTACGATAAGAAAGCAGAAATGCTGCTGAAGTGTTTGCCTGTCGCCATCTTGCTTGCTTTCATAGAAATAGAATTCTCAATGAATGGGAATTCTGGTTCTCAATTGACAAATAGGAAGTGATTAAACCATGGGATAAGTCGTGCAAGTAACTTAGTTAGTTTTGGGGATTCAGCAACATATATTTGAACCCATACACTGTTTAAATCTATAGTGTAGTCGTTTAATTCTAGTGGTGTTCCTAAATATCGTTTGCATCTAGCGCATTTTCTATCTGACGATTTAGACAAGTCGGTAAGACGCTCACCTTCTAACTGAGCAACCCATGTTCAAAACTCGCTGCAGCCGTAATTTTATTTCTCCCAGTACCGAAATCAACACTGTTGTTGTGTTGATTTAACACACAAAAAGTGGTAGTCACGCTGGGACACCGCATTGTGTTGAATTAACACAGCCATTTTTTGCAGTGTGCATACAATGTAGAGATACGTCTAGTGACTACGATCGCGGACTTGTGATCAACCCTGGGGACGGGAGCAGATTTAATTCCTCCTTCAGATTTAGTAACTAAAGTTTTACAGGTTTTTCTTTCAATTCCACAAGGAAATTGTCGATATTGTAGCTATAGACAAAGACCACGAGAGCTTTATTCCCCTTTCTCAGTTACAGGAAAGTACTTGCGAAGATATGTCATCATTAAAACAACTGAGAGAGCCAAAGCATTATTGTAGCCCCATAAATGTAGGAGTTAAATGAACAATGTGGAGTAGATACTCCATTTGTTTATCTAAAAAAAAAATTGCAAGTAAGAACGTCTTAACAAAATTAAGCATTAAATAATGAAACAATAGGAACAACGATTTATATAAGGATAAAAGTTATCAAGCTACATCAGATTTAACAGTTTCGAACTCTTCGCATGTATCATAATCATATTACCTAACTGTTCTTTCTTTGATGAAATACTCCATAAATGCTAAGTAGTTATGAAAAATATACGTCATTTTTATAAGCTGAACTATCTTCGAAGCAAGGATAGCTTGTGAAGTTCAAACACAATGGAAAATACATTTCTTTATCAATGAGTATTCTAGATATAAATGAACAAATATTCTGATTGAATTGAAACCGAAATGCAGTAAAAATATTCGAACTATCAAAAGAAACCGCGTTGTTCTTCAGTTGATAGCGGTCAGTCCGCAAACTTGCTATTATTTTATATTGGCCTGCAACCAAAACAATACATTGTGAAATGCAAAATCGGATGTTGAAGTTCAATTCTTTGTTGCTAGGTGTTATAATAGAGTGTACAATAGTCTAAAGTGAAAAATAAAGGGCTGATAATTCAGCATCCGCAACAATAGTACAAAGATAACTAATCACCAACAATGAAGAATGACCAGAAACATGAGGAATAAAAAGGTATATGCAAGTTGTGCAAAACAATGCAGAAAACTTGAAAGTTGCTCTGAATACACCTACTTAGTTTCAGTTCTATATAGAATAAACCCATTGTGTTTATTCTAAATGGGTTGACAAATTCCTTTTGAAAGGCAAGTGCATCCGTCTAGTTCCGTTTGTAAATTGCACGATGTCCTTGTTGCACGAAAAAGTTACATTTCTTAAACTTTTCTTTCCTAAAAATGGAATGTTCTCTCAAAACAAGATGTCGCCAAGAAAACATTTTGTTCTTTACAATTTTTTTTAACTAAAGAAAGGTTTTCTTCCTAGTAATTCCTGATTTATGCTTTTTTTTTAAAAAAAAAAAAGATTTTGTTGGCAGTTTAAAACTACAGACGAAGCATGAGATTAAAATGCCGAATCAGGATTTTCATGCAAAGAGAACAAAAGCTGGAGACCCATTAACTGAATATGGCTATTGTTTACCACCGTTACCTCTGTTTTCTTCTGCTATTGTGTGCACGGTGCATCGAGGTTTGTGTACTTAACACCACCCCATGTACTTGCATACAAATATTACAGAAGAGAATTTTGCCATAGCATCTTGGTCTGGGGAAGCACTATTTCAACTTTAAAAGAATCCGCTATATCATTTTGGCTTAGTTTACAAATTTTCTGTAATAACAGTACAGCAACAAAAACAAGAGTGAGACATGAAGTTTTCTCAATGCAGAAATCAAGAAAAATGGAATAATTGCACTTAAGACTAGTTTCTAAAGGCGAAACATTTCATGATGCTGAAATATTTTTGCAAATTGCGTATTTTTTTTTACACGAAAACAATTTTTCTTTTTAACACTAGTTTAATATTTTGTTATTTAATGATGGCTAATAAAACAAATTTAAAAAAATATATATATTTTCCCGCTAGTCAGATTTCTCACTTTCCCAAATACGAATTTGACATGCGCTAAACGGGACGTTAAATGAACTTTTGAATGCCACACATTTATCGAGGATAATTTTCTTATTCAGAAATACATTCTGTTAAATGGAGTATAAATCCTAAATTGTACGGCTAAACTTTCAATTAATATGTAATCTGCTTTATTTTAAATAAAATATAAAGTTGATGATGTTTCAATAGAATAATATAGTTGATACAATCTAAAATGACGAAAACTGGAAACATTGATTAGCAGGTGAAGATACTGGAATGATAGACTTGAATCATTTTTGTAGAAATAAAATACTTTTATTACGCAGTAAGTGATATTAACCATCTTCACATCAACTCTTCAAACAACCAGTAAAAATGATGTTTAAAGTCAGATATAACAAATATTAATCTATTATAACAGTGTCTTGGAATAGAATATCTCTTCTCATACTACAGAATTATAAACGAACATTCTATTATAGATGATACATGCGATGGTAGGATATTCTAAACCGGAGATGCATTTCAATGCACCTGTATACTCGGAAGCCTACATGAGAAGTATAATGGTTGTCAAGAAAAAACTATTGATTAGTTACGAAAGAAAAACAAAAGACTAATGAATGGTTAGATTCAAAATAACCGCTTAGAAAACAAACCGGAAACGTAACTATGAAAAATATACAATATAGCCAAATCGTCAATAAAGAAAGATCCCGACAAAAAGCACTAACTTAAGCTCACCGCACAATCGTAATCTTATAGAAAATAATCTAACTTAATGTAATCATTAGGCCACATAATCTTCTGAACGTCTACTGAAGAATAAGCGTGAATTCCAGAATAAGTCAGACTACCGTTGAATTCTTTATAACACATGGTTGCAGGTTCTTTTACACAGACTAATAATAACTGTTAAGACCAATGGAAAATGTACAAAGTTATGTAAAATAATTGTTTTATTACAGTGTTACAATTTCACAAGAGAAGCAGTGTTACACTTGACTTCCATTTTATTAAATCAACCTCTTAGTATACAACGGCCTGAGCCTTAGATGCCTATAGAACATAAATAAAAATCACATTCTTAGTATGCTTATCTCGACTAGGAGCGGTAACTTTCTTCTATCGAATGAATATATTAACATTTGACTTAAAATGTGTAAACCTTGAAACGATGAATGATAGTAGTAATATCTGAGGTCGTTGAGTAGTTTTATGAGACCAGATAACAACAATATTTCAGTCGTTTGCTGTCAGTTGTCGTTGCTTGCCTTGACAGTATGCCTTGCTCTTTTATTCATTGTAGTAAGTACAGTGGTTGGACAAAAAAATCTAAAACGTTTGAAAAAGTGTGAAAATCATACCTAGTATGGTCTGGGGCCTCCTTTTGCGTCCAAAACAGCTTGGATCCGACGTGGAATGAACGTATACAGCTCCTGAATCGTGGTGTGTGGAATGTTGTACCATTCTTCCTCCAAAACATGCTCCAGTTCCTTAAGGGATGATGGTGGAGGGTAATGAGACCGAACACGCCTTTCTAACACAGACCACAATGGCTCAATGATGTTCAGATCTGGTGATTGTGGGACCCAGGGAAGGTGTGATAGCTCCTGGTCATGCTCCTCAAACCATGATTGCACCGTTTTTGCAGCGTGACAGGGTGCCAAATTATCTTGGTAGATGCCATCACCATCCGGGAACAATGTGTGGGCCATGGGTAGAACCTGGTCCCCAAAATGGCCTCATACGCCTTAGCATTCATCATTCCATGCAGGGCTATGATGGGACCTGCAGAAAACCACGATATCACTGCCCATACTGTAACAGAACCAGCCCCATGCTTTACAGTTGGGCGCAGACAGTCTGGATCATAGGCCTGCGACGGTGTTCTCCATACGTAAACACGACCGGTTGCTGGAAACAAGGTGTAGGTCAATTCATCGGAATACATTACGTGTTTCCACTGATCAAGCGTCCACTCCTTGTGGTCCTTGCACCACTGGATACGCCGCTTCGCATTTACTGCTGTGACCAGAGGTTTGACGATCGCGGCCCTGCCATGAATTTTCATTTTATGAAGTTCCCGTTGCACTGTTTTTGATGAAACCGGGTTCTGTAGGCCGGAATTGAGTTCAGACGTAATTTTCATTGCAGTGGTCTGCTTTTTAGCTGCTACAATCCGTTTTAATGCCCTCCTGTCCCTATCGGACAGGATTGTCTTTCGACCACTGTTGTGCTTTGCAGACGTTGTTTGCCCATGCATTGTGTATGCCCTCGTGACATTGGACACAGTGCCTGTCGATACCCCCACAATGGTCGCCACTGTTGTCACTGAAGCTCCAACCAGACGGGCACCAACGATCATGCCTCTTTGGAAGTCTGTCAGGTCGCCCATTTTACCGCACCACTTGCACACCACGACACTCACAGGTGAACTGGGTACTGCTGACGGAAGAGAAAGATCCACATGACACATTGAAAACAAAACACGATCGACAACCGCAACACGTGGTGTACAGTGACGGGCCACACTTACGTGTCCTGTATGACGTGTTTTTAGATTTTTTGTCCAACCCCTGTATGTTATCCTCGTAATTGGGATGTTTCACTTCTGAAACCAAGCCAGGGCTAATTGAGAAGCTTGTTTCCAAAAAAATACCCTTTCCATTTTACTTTTTTTTTCTGATTCGAATGTGATGTCACTTTGAACGAGATAGTAATTTATCCAATTAAAATTAATGGTTTAATATAACATTTGCTTCAAAATCGAATCAGGAACTTATATTCAATATGTTATATGAAATACAGAAAAAAAAGGTAAAATTAATATAGTATCTTTCGAACACAAGCTTCTCAATTATTGTGACAGAGTTAGCAATGTTAGCGACTATATTATCAACGTAACTAATACTATATTTTTAAGACTTCTCGTTTCGCCAGAAGCTTTATATGCAATATACATATCAAAATACGATTCTAATGCTGAGTTTCGATCGAATGGGAATTGCCATCTTGTCAAATCTCTCAATTGTGGGCAATAAATGTATTGTGTCAGTATTGTATGCTTTATTTGCCCTTCCTTAGCCGTTTATGTTAATGAATGTTCTTTTTAGACGTATATTAGAGCTACAGAAAGAGTCAATTATAACACAATTAACTTACAGAATGCTTTCATATTTACTGCAACCTATGGTTAATGAAATGAATGTGAATACAAATTCCTGCCTCAGCCTTAGATGCCTGAAAGCCATAAATAATTCCAAGACTGAATATAAATGAGAAATTATTGTTTTGCTATAACATGTTAATCTATTACCAACATGTACTTAGCAATTAGTTTGTAAGAACTTACTGTACATTACATATTAGAAAAGATGTCAACAAAATAAATTCCAGTTATCGTCACATTTGCAATCATTAATTATAAGCATCACTTAGAACCATCGTTACATAAAATCATAAAAGTCAATTTAAAGAACTATTTTGTGAAATTCAAGCAATGCGATATTTGATTTAAGAAATGTTCCAAAATGATGTTGATTGAACTTTAAAAAGTAAATCTTGAGTCATATAAGTGTAGTTTCATTCAACATAATTTAACGTAATTGCAATTTAATGTAGACAGTAGTAAGTAACGATTATAATTAGTGATTGGTTATTATGATAGTAATTGAGATTTTTCTTGCTGACTTATTTCTTTATAACATTTAAGATTATGTAAACTCTTTGACAACTAGCTGTTGGTAATACATATCTTCTTATGTTATAGGAGCACACGAATTTTGAATTTATATTCACAATCATTACGTCAACCCTTTGCAGCAATAAAAAATAAAATATTTTGTAATTTCTTTGTATTATATAATTTCATCCATGACTTCAAGCCGAATATGTATTGAGCATCTTTTTTTAATCACAACAATTTACTACCAAATTCTGATTTCGGGAAATTGATAACCTTGGTTTTATTAAGTTTTCAATATTCAGTTTACTTCAGCACTGAAAAATTAGATTGCTTTTAGGTTCAGTAAGTTTATCTTTCGCTATCATTATGTGTGTTTTCTACACATCTGATTTGTTACATTATTCATCCGTTCGGGCGTTTACAATGCCCCTTGCATTTACGTGAGGGGACAAAAAAAAAATATTTGAGGGTATGATGGCCCATTGCTACTTCTATGTGTCGTACAAATTTCCCCTCTTGATGTTCTGAAATATCGTGTAAAAACGATTTTTTTTTTGCACATAACTACTATTAAAAAATTAAATAAGAGACTTCAACGGTAACAAAAAAAAACTAGTAAAGTATATAACTTCCGCTTTCTGAGAATCGGTCTACTCCGTTAGGACCCCCACCCCAATGAAGTGTCAGCTGTTTTCTTCGGTGGTGCATCAGATGGTACGACCGCTAAACAAAAATGTTACTGAAGGTTTCTCATCAACCGTTCAGCGCGCATTCATAAACAACTAAAAGCATGCTACACACTCTTCCGATAGCGTCACATCTACTCCCACTCTTGTCAATGCTGTAGTAACTCATACGTTTCTCGTTTTTACTCTCTCTCTCTCTCTCTCTCTCTCTCTCTCTTTCTTTAAAAAAAAATCATGCTCATGCCTTGTTCGTGCACCATCTGCCTGTCATAGAAAGGAGATATAAGCGAAACACAAAAGCTAAGAAATGCTCTACACTACTGTAACAAGACATTAAGTACTTGTTATAAGAGGAAAATACTATGTCCTCAGTAGCGATGCATTCATTATTTTGAATGGCATCAGCAAATGTAAGAAGCGCAAGTTGCAGCGCGAAAAGAATCATATCTAGGGAAGAAAGAAAGAGTGTGAACATGGATGGATGGATCGACTTTAATAAAATTTCTTGTGTTTCGTAGATAACGTTTCCATGGTGGTAATAGCGTAGTATCATCTTTAAGATACACATTGAAGAAATTATAACAAGAAATTTTTGGGAAAAAGTGGGATCAAATTGATCAGTGCACAAAAGGCAAATTTTTATGCGACAACTTGCTTCCGATTTAAGGTATTTCTACAAATTTTTGCTTAACTTAGGATCTCAGATTCTTCTGCAAAAATATGAACCATAACCTGGTATTTTTCTATTCTGGTATATAGCAGTGTTCTAGATTTAATCGTCATAACGTATTTTCTGTGTGATTTTTATATGGATGTTTTTGATCCAAAAACTCACTTTCAATCGAAATGTAGATTGATTTAATTTATTGAGGGATAGACAGAAGAGTGGCAGCACTGCTTGACATCAAAGAATGATTACACGAACAATCTTAACTTTATCCAACATCAAATAAAAATCAGTTTAAATAAAAGAGTTTAATAGCATAAATCGCTTTTTAAGAAATGCATTAACTCCGAAAACTGAAAGTTACCTATCAAAGAATATAACAACCTTAAAAATGCACTATTTATAGAAAAATAATTTGGATTTTAGTTAAAAGTTCTAGATATGTAACAACGGGTTTTTGTACCTGGATATGTAAGAAGTTCATTTTTTGCATTATCAACATTTTTGGGTTTCAGCAGCAAGTATTGAGAAGCCTTATACAACCGCTATATCCGTCTGTCGATAACTTTCAACTCAGGGACTACTATCGACGCTCAGGTCCAAGGCCGAGACTAAGGTCCAAGAATCGAGACGAGACCGAGACACTATGCATCGAGACTTACTCGAGACGAGACCAAGACCGAGACATATCCCTTGAGACGAGACCGAGACTCTCCTCTCGAGACTATAAGCATTATTTTTATGAATTTCGATAATATTAATTTAATGCTTTTGTTGATGTTGTCATTAACATACGAGAATAAATCTTGTGACAATTAGTTTCACTCTGATAAACTTTATTTAACATGTATTGTAGTTTAAAAATATGACTATAAGCCATATAAGTAGTCAAGTTATCAATGCTAAACTATGTTGTTACCTTTCAGTGATAATTTAAACGTGATTTGGGAACGGATAAATATAGACATTTATTTTCTTCTGCGAATTTTCATCCCCATGCTTTCTTCCTGCCGATAGTCTTTTAATTCTGTTGACACTCTCCCATTTATATCAGCTTCCGCTAGACGTATCCCGTATAGACTGTAAGGCATGCGTCAAGAAGTCAAACTGTCTAAATTGTAATATAAATCTTTTCTTGCACCATTTACTTATTATATTTTTTAAAGGATGGAAAGATTTTTGCAATATTAACCTTTTAAAAGATGAAGACCATATATTGTAGCCTCCAATCAAATCGGGATGATGGTGGTCTAATATCCTCCTCGTCGTTCTCCTCGTGAACCTGAGGAAAACCCTACCTTGAAGAAACGAACACTTGGTTGGAGATTCTGGGACGGCGTAGCTGAAAGGTAGACATTTAATGGGGGAATTTTGGCACTAGGAATGAACAAATAATATTCTCAAATTCTAGAAAATATGGGTTTATTGACCCTATAATGGAATCAATTAATCACGAGAAAACGGACAGGGCAGACCTAGCAGCGGCAATGAGTGTCAAACAAAGCATTCCCATCAGAATTCCACTTACCGGTAGCTGATGACTAGACAGGGCACAAAAAAAGGACCTCAACAGTGGGCTTCCGGGCTCAGACGTATCTCCTATAGAGTTAGCTGGCTGGTTAGCTCTAAAAGTGGCACCCAGACATTCTGTCCAACAGAATGAATGGCTCTACAAGGCTCAGGCCCCGACCGGGCTTCATCAGGCAAAACAGACCACAAATAGCCGGATCTGTCGACAGTGGGAAGTTCGGGAAACAGACTAGCCCGTGGTTACTCTCAGTTCACCAAGACTATCTTCTCTCCTCCATTGTGTCTCGTTGCCTCGGTGTTTATGTTTGACAATGAGTTCAGTAGAATTTCTTCTTGATTGAGGTAATACATTCCGATGCCAGGACAAATAGTTACCTATCTAGCTGAGCTATCAGTGGCGTCTTCAAAAGTGTGTTAGCCCTTCTGTCCACAATATACATTTCTACGTATATATGGAAACAAGTAAGTCGGAGCTCAGTCGCGTGATACCTCAGTTATCTTCGTAGCCCTGGTAATTCCTGAGTCGAAAGTTGTCGACAGACAGACGTAGAGGATATATAAGATTGTACATAGTACACAGTAAAGTTATTTTTTTTACTTATTAAGCTATGCTTTGCTAGATTGTTGAAATGGCATTTTAATATGACAACACGGCTTATTTCAAATACCAATGTGCTTATTTCAGTTTATAAGATTCGCAATACACCTTGCAAGTAGCGCCTACCGGGAACACACTTCACTCTTCTCCTTTTGCTTTAATGTATGGGCGTGCAATTGTAATCCATACCTATAAATTGGTTCTTTTAATCAGTCAAGAGCAGTATTTTAAACTAATTCATTCGTGTGGCTGTAGAGTTCGGTAAATGCTATTTTCAATTTCTATTTTCTTACAAAAAAGTTCACAATATAAATTTTTGTCACGTACTGTACATTGTTAAAAATTTTGTTAACGTTGCTAGGAATTCTCAGGAAATTTCGTAGAATTTTTAGTATTTCATGTTGTTTCCCTGTAATGGAGGAAAACGCAGACTTTTCGCATGATTATCTGGATACTTTTCGTTTTCAGTTCTGCTGATGCGCAGGATGAGAAAGCTGTTTCTTACCGTAGCTGTGCACACAATGTTGATCAAGAGTTTGCTGCCGCCATTTTGTCAATTTTTATTTTGGCAGAAATGGAAAATATTTGGAGTGAATGGGAATTCCGAACCCTAATTGACAATAACATAAATGATTAAAATGGGGCGTAAGTCGTGGGATCAACTTAGCTTATGCCTTCGCGATTCAGCCTACATAATTCTAACACTCTTCACTCCTTTATTTTAACTGGAAATTCAAAGCACAGTACGACGCTGGATTTTTTTTTTACTAAAGAACCGGTGTTCAAATCTCCTGTTTTTATTATTATTATTTTATTTTGCTCCCATTTCTGAGAACTGTGTGATGGATGCCTTTTATTAGCCAAATTACTGAAAATTCCCAGGTAGCTATGTTTGTCTATAGCTTTTCTCATAAATGTTTCGGAATATCTTTAACAGTTTTCGTTTCATTTATTTCTATACGTATATCAGTTAGAAAATTTCGACTAAAATGTAAAATTTTCATTTTTAACGTAAGTTATTCAGCCAATATAAATAGTATTTAGAAATAACAAAACTTAAAAGTTAGGTAAACCAATTTCGCAATCTGTGGTATAACATGGATCCGTTTCCATAATAGAAATATTTTCATGTGTCTCACTTATTAATATTCTACATATCCTTACTAAAGATTTATATTAAAGATTTATTACTATTAAATCGTAATGTTATTCTCTCTATTTCAGAATATTATTTCTAATCTAAACCCCAAATTAACTATGTTACAAACTATGTTAATGTATTAATATTCCTGTTCTTGTAACCCCCCTGCGATCGGAAAGTCTGCATCCCAATTTCAAATAAGTCAAGGGAAGGCAACTGTTTAAAGTCTATATCGTCTTTCGTGACTTTCAAAACGATACTGAGGCAAGACCGATACTAACGTATCGAGACTCGAAACCGAGACGAGACCTGAAGTTTATAATCGAGACCAAGACCAAGACTGTCCTAAAAAGTTCGAGACGAGAACGAGACTGATGCCAATCTCGTCTCGTCTCGATACCATCCCTAATACGAAGGTAGAGGTGTTATTGAAAAAATATCGGCGTGACGAGTTCAAACCCGTATACAACTTCCAGATAGAATGAGTCTTGAGATACGGGGATATCCATTTCCTCCTAGTAGCTTTTAACTCAGCTACTCTAGGGCTACAAAGATGCTTAAGATGTTACCGAGCAGCCGTAGCTCAGTTGGTAGAGCGAAGAATCGGAAGGTCCTGGGAACAATTCCTGCGGCCGCACATCCTGATTGAGGTTTTCTTGCATTGTTTTTCCTCACTCATGCCAAACTGACCTACTAAATAGGTCCTGGACGACTATCTTGTAATATTCTCTCTCCAACTCTTTCTCAGCCTGAGATGCCTAAAGACCTTGAAACAAATTTCAAATTCCATAGCTGAAATGTCGTTGGAAAGTCTCGGAGAGACGAATTGAAGCCCGCAAAAGTCATTCAAATAGAACGCCCATTGCTGTAGCACATTTGCAAGTTCCCGACTGAGCCCCGGCTTACTTTACTTTACTTTTTTTTTACTATTTTATTATCTTATCTCTCCAAAACTTGTCTTTTCGTGTGCGCCAACTTCTTACCTGATACTTCAATCTTCATCACCATCATCAGTATTCTGTCCAAAGCAGCAGATCCTTCAAGGCAAGCTAAGTCCTCTATTCATCCCAATATTGTGCTTTCTTTCTCACCTCGACATACATCTTCCTTAATATCGTCAAGAGGTTGGGCTCGTCTTTTTCCTCTACCTGTCTTTCCCTCAATCATACTTTCAATTGAATCACTCAGTATACAACTAATTCCACATCCAGTTTCTCTTTCACATATTGATTGTTCATCTCTCGCCTACTCTCTTCATCACTTTTTATTTTTCATATTTATCTCAAATGTGTTGGTAATTTAAAAAGTGTACGTTCTACACATCGACTTGCGAAAGAGTACTTGTTACATATGTAGAACTTTTACTAAACTAGTAATTAACTTTTATTTTGTAGTGAATTTTATGAAGGCGGTTTAATTTTTAAAAAAAGTGAATTTTATTAATGATTCGAATAAAACCCTTTTGATTATACAAATCACATTTTGTTCTCTCCAATGTTATTAATAGTTGAAAAGATAAATAACGTCTCCAAATTTTACTAAAGTGTACCATTTCTGTTCCTTTCAGCATCTTAAGCTATAACCCATGCGCATCGTTAACTTTGCTAACAACGAGGAAAGAAGAAATGTAGTGGTTCTATACTTAAGGCAAGGTATCGTCCCGGCTTTTGTCTTGTGCCACCAAAGAAGAATTAGAAGAAGACCTCTCCTACTTAGTTTTACCCATTGCTTACTGGTAATCGTGACCTTCGCGTCGAAACCACATAGACTGGATACAATGCAAGTGTTTGTGGATGTTGGTTCAACTTAAAATATAATTAATTTATACAGGTCCTTCCTATTGGGTTGGGTGCGAATGAAATGACCGCTTTGAAGCCTGGTGGGACAGGCATCTGAGCAACACAACATAGGAATCGACTGAGGTCACGCGTCTAACGTTCGCAAACTCTGTAAACGTCCAGCAAATAGGTTGGAGTACCCAGAGAGTCAAGAGGTAGTGCGTTGTTGAACAGGGTTGTATGAAAGTGCACCATGGATAACTCACAATTACGAGTGCTGGGTAATTCTGCACAGCAAGCCACAAAGAACAATAACATTACATTTGAGACAGGGATCGCGAAAGAACTCACCATTCACCGCTGGTTTGTCGTAAACGGTCAGAACAATTGCTGAATCATGATCAACGTCAAGGATGGTGTCCTAAACCAGTTCTCTACCCACGGAAGGTGTTATTGATGGTATGGTGATCTGTGGTGGGAGCGACACATCATGTCTTTCTCAGGCGAGCTGAAACCATCACTGCATATCGTTACAGTACATGAAATGTACCGCAAGCATCCAACAATGACTACATGGTGTCCTCATGTTGGATAACAATCCCCTCCTGAACGCCGTTCAAAGAACGGTGTAGTCTCTCCATGATTTGCAGTATGAAAACCTTCCTCATTCGCCATATTACACCGATCTCTGTCCCATTTACTACGACCTCTTCCGGCATCTTGATCACTTCCTGGCAGGGAAGACCTTCCCTGATGATTGGGCGGTGCAACATGCAGTTGAGGGTTTCTTCTTATCTGAGTCTCCACTCCAGACTTCTCATCTGAGACTCGCCACTGAATGGCTGAGCGATGGCAATAGAGTGTGGTGAAACAGGTAATGTAATTATATATATACATACATATGTATATATATATATTT
>JAGDQP010013465.1:545-24839 GCA_022664845.1 Lepisma saccharinum
TTCCTTTATATATATCTCGTATGTTATTTGTCTCGCCGTTTTCCTCTGTCTCCTTAACCTTCTGCGTCAGATATTCTCGCTTTTTGTTTTTAAACCCACGTGTGGCGTTACTTTTTACAACACTGTAGTAGTGGTTGCTATTTGCTTCGCTTTTATTACTTAGTCATGGTTGTCTTGCTTCTTTTCGTTCCTAATGAAGCTTAATGCATTCGTCATCAAACCAAGGCTTCATTTTCTGCTGTTTCGTCTCTCCTACACGTTTCTTTGCTGCACTCTTTCCTGTATCACGAATTCCCTTCTACATTCCACTTACATCAATTCCATTATTAATATCTTCTCACTATTGCTCACGTCAGGTAAGGTCTCGAACCTATTTGAGATTTCGAGTTGATAATCTCGCTTTTAGGCTTCGATTATGTAATTGTTTAACATCGAATTTCAGTTGTTTCGATCCTTTGGTTTCTTTGTTCACGATGCACATTCCTCCTTACTTTTGTGTTCACTAACTGATGCTCGGTGTTACCTTCCGCTTCTCTATAAGATAGATGTGTCTATATACTAATATGTGATCGATCAGATTTTGAGTTTCGCCATCCTGAGTTATCCATATGAATTATTGTATCTTTGTGTTCAAAGTTCGTGCTCTTTACTAGTAGGTTTTTTGAAATCGCAAATTCTTTCTCCATTCTTGTGCTGGTTTTATGAAGGCTGCATTTGCCTATAGCAGGTCTATATTTTTTCCTCTTCCCACCTTAGCATTTAAATCACCCAACATAATTTTTGTATTACACTTCGGTAATCGGTCAAACATCATATCTAGCTCATAATAAAGTATATCTTTGTCGTTATCATCAACCTTCTTGATCAGGGCATATTAAAACCGTGTTGTACTTCGACTTCAGTACATCCCTTCAAAATATTGTAATTCTTATTCTGAGCATTCACATGTGTACACTTTAAATTAATGTAAAGTTTTCAGTTCGTCAAGTATCTACCTATACAACTAGTTTCATGGAGAGAAGTGGAAGTTGTGACTGTAGTGTTCGTTTAAAGGATCAAACTTGAATTCGCCTGATTCGACAGAGAATAATCAGAGGAAACTGTCAGAATAGGTGATTCCAGTGTTTATGTTTTAGAGGTTAATTTTATTCCTGAAATTTTGTTGTCAATATCTCAGTCAGATCTAGTGTTCATAGAATTATTATAGCGTAATCAAAACATCGGTACCGTAAACATGTTGTACATTCATGCATCAATTGATAGACTTGCGGTGCTTTCGTGACAAACAGAAATCATTGATTCTCGAATGTCTATTCCTTATGGGATATTACAGGATGATTAACATAATCAAGATTCAGCTAATAATGTATTTTCTCTATTCCAACATCTTTTCCTTCAGTTTAGACGGAATCCACGGTGGCTGAAGTGTCGAGCGCTCATCTCTGGTGCTTATGATGGACAGTTCGATCCCTGCTCATCTCATGTGGGCTTCGTGGTGGAAAAACACCGCTTTTGTTGGTTTTCTCGGGGTTTTCGCGTCTCCTCCCACTTTTTCATTCCATCACATAATCATACATCCCAGCTGAGCCAAAGTTACCTAAAGGTCTTAAAGTTAAATTCTATATTCCAGTTTATACAATGTTTTAAATCAATTCATGGAACAACATGTGGATAAAGTTATACCGTTGCACATTCATTTTAGTACCACTTTCAAGCTAATTCTTAACGTGAAATCTTACTTATTACAATGCTTCAAGTTATTGCAACTCAATATTATTTTAAAGCATTATGTTATTTAAAAAAAATGTAGCTTTAATAACATTAATTCCATCCTTTATTAGCAAGAATTAACAAATCGATTTATGAAAACAAAAAAAAGTTATCTATTGAGTGCATTGAATTGAAATATTATCAGAACAAATGGTTAAATTTTAAAATGTAACACAGAAAGACTACCAAAAGAAAAGCAATTCCATATCGATTCATTTTCAGATATGAAAGTGAAAAGACAATGTAGATATATATATAAAAAAAGAGGACGACCCTCACCATTTACCAACTTAATGTGCTTTATCTTAGCTATTTGATCTCTCTCTAAAGAGTTTTCTATTCCCTTCAAAGGGACTGTTCCTGCTATCTGTATGTGATTTCCCTCTTACTCTCTCGTTTTGCCCCGCGCAGATCCTTACTACAAATCAATTGCATTTTATATCTTTTCTCTCTCTCTCTCTCTCACACACACACACACACACACTCACACACACAAATATATTCACCTCTTTCTGCTTCTCTCTTCCTCTCTCTCTCAATTCGCAAAGCAAAAACTTTTTTGGTTCTTCTCTGCAGGATTGCGGGTGAGGAGAGCAACTTGCCTCCCACGATTTTGGCAAAGTGTCAAACGGTTTCTGAGCGCTTGGTGTTGCCACAAATTGGCCGTGCTTTGTCTCCAATTCTCCAGCTTGCTCTCTTTCTCTCTTGTGTTTCTCCCACGCTCGTCTCATCCCGCAGGATGCCGTTGCATTGCGAGAAAGAGAACCTCAGCATCTTCACCAGTCACGCTATGTTCACCCTACCCCAGCTCCTTCACAAGCTCTTAGAAAATACAACTCAAACCCCCTCTAAAATATATCTGTTCTGCGAACACTAAAAAGGAAGACACACACACAAGAGAAAGACAAGGCATAGAGGAAGCGACTGTTGCACTGAAAGAAAAGACTCTTCTTTCAGTTTTTCAGTAGTCCACGACGGATAAAGCATGGCCTTTAAGAGTTTTCACTGCTTTAAAATTTATTAGCCCACTCCGCTTCTTTTTTTCGTGGTGTTTTTACTTGGTCCGTCTAGAAGAATCTTGCCAGAAGCAGAATTGTAAGTTGCAATACAAGGAGGAACCTTTTCAGTACTCAAAAGAATCTTCTGTTTGTTTTTGTTTCTTGTACAATGAGTTTCGTTTGTTTTTCTTTTTTCTGACGTCAAACGAAAGTACCAAATGGAAAGAGGTTTACACACAATAAGATTGTGTCTTTCCCAATTTCTTTGTTTAGCGAAAAAAGAAAAAAACTTGGCAAAGAACAAAGTAAAATTCAGTTGTTGGATTTAGAATCACCGTTCCACAAGTTCAGGATATGAAACTTTTTTCCTTTTCTTCCGAGACTTGCAGAAGGTATTAACGTCTTCTATGATGTCATAAAAATTGATAATATTTATGCTTACTTACAAATCGTTCCGAGTGGTTGGTTTGAACGAGTAACTATTCCCTCCTGCCAACGAGTGTTACTGGTACTAATATAGGTAGGCTATTTCTGCGTTACCACAAAACCGACTGTTTCCAATGGAGATGGTCAGAATCACAACACGCCTATTCCCAACAACTGATCCATCACAAACACAAGACCAACATGCATTGTATGTTGGTTTACTTATCATTGTATGCACACAATTCATTACGTATCAACAATTGTCAGGATGCCAACGAAAAAGATGCTCAACAGGATACGCAGTTACTTCTTTAAATTAAAACTGAATGAGGAACCTTACTGTTACTGCAACTCTCAAACTCAAGTAATCAATATAAATCATATGTACTAATCTAATGTCCTAAGAGGCAGATCTGTATTCCTAAAAAAAAAAAATTTTTTTTTTGGGTTTGTCAGTTGATAATTCTTTTACAGAACTTCCTGCAAAAGTAGCACACAAATTTTCGAATTCCCTAAAGATAAACAAAATTAATATGTCAATTAAACAAAAATGAGAAAAAGAATAGAAATTCATTAAACAAGCAAAAGAGCATGGAATGACAATAGTTAAGACTGCCTTGATAAAGTGACCCGGATTGAACTGTATAATATATAGTAATATGATGAAGGGATTTGAACGGAGCAGAAGTTGGTGTAAGGAAAGGTACAAAATGGTTTTAGATGTGGACAAAAATTTTCAAGTTAGCAATTATAAACTTCTTGGCCTAGGAATGGACCTAGGAGAATACTTTCTCACATACTATAAGATGTGTTTTAAATTGGGGTCCGCGGTGCCTAAGTAGTAGAGCGCTCATCTCTGGTACGTGGGGTCTTCGGTTGGCTCACTGCTTATGCCATCTGGGCTTTGTGGTGTACAAACACCATGTGCGTGGGTTTTCTCCGAGTTATTCCGTTTCTCCCACTTTTTTCATTCCAACAAATTCACCCATAATGTTACATTAGGCCTCAGCCGAAAATTGCCTAAAGGGTTTAAATAAAATTCAAATTCAAATGTGTTTTGATATACTTCCATGTAACACTGTAATTATGAGATGATATGTATAGACATTTGTACAGACACACACACCCGCTTCAGAATATGAACCATTTTGGAAAAACTTCCTTCCTATCTGAAGAAGAGATCATATGTTTTGAAGTTTCATTACGAAGTAACGAAATACTTCAAATTAAATCAGCATACAATTTTACAGTAACACATAGTTTTATAAAACAAATACTCAAATCCCAAAATAGGCAAATAGTACCAAAACTCAAAGCAGGGCCCTATTTCGTGTAGGGTTTCCACTCTCCAGGTCTTCATTCTACACTTTTTATTTTGGAGAAATTAAAAAAAAGTCCAGAGTAAATTTGTTAAATCAATATTTCTACAAAGTTTCCAAAAAAGTTTTCACTCTTCACTCTGCACTTTTTTTACTTCGTTTCATGTGCATATGTTTAGTGGAACGTAGAGAAGCAACCTGAAGGGTGAAAGTGAGAAGAATTTGAAGATATTCGTGTTTCATGAAGCTTTTCATACGATTTTTTTTTTCAATAGAAAGTCTTAATTTTACCCGAAAGTTTGCAAAGCATGAAATTTAATATCTCCTCGATCTGCATATTTTACAGAGTGCAAAGTGAATACTGAAGATTGTAGTGTTTTTTTATAAAGACAAAACTTTGCATTTTACACTTTTCAATCTTCGTCTGCACTCTCCCAAATCGTCTGCATGTCTTTTGTACACGAAACGGATATTACAAGAAGAGTACCAAGATGCAGAGTCCTTTCGTGAAATATTACCCAGGTGGATATTGGTTACAGACTTCAAACATCAAATGACAAAAAAATAAAGCTTAAGTATACAACTAACTTAACAGAAAGAAACAATTGAAATAAAATTTTAAAAAAATACTTAAATAAAGAACACAAAACCTGGGACTAAAAATAACATGATTTTTTAGTAGAACCTAGAATAAATGAAAATACGAAATGTGTTAAAAACAGAAATCTGAAAAGAATACACAAGAACGCAAAAGGAATGAAAACTGAAAGTAGCTACTGAAACCTGAGACTTTAAATGGTTTACAAATAAATGTTAATGGGAAAAAGAAAATATTCTATCAAACAATGTAATTGTATGACCCATTTCTTCTAATATTTAAGTTCGATAATTCACAAACTTAATTTATTATTACAAGTTAACTTTTCTTACGTTCTTGTAGTGTGATTATAGAAATCTGAAACAAAGTGGTTAGTTTAGGCGGATGAAAATCTAAAGAATTTTATCCCAAAATTGTTTTCTATCCTTTTTGTTGTTCATGAAGCATACATTTGAGATAATGAAGTTAGTAATATTGTAGATGTTTCGGTTACTCTTTTCATTTTTTGGAAATAACATTTGAAGCATTAATTAATTTGATTCATGGATTTTTATACTATAAAGACAATTATGAACTGATGCTTGTAAAATAAGCATTGTTTCTATATTACATTTTAAAATACAATCAATAATATTCAGTCAAACGGCTAACTTTCTTTAAGAATTTAAGAATATTTTTAAGTCTGTACCATTAGAGCTAAGGATTCCTAAAAATCATTAGAGGGATTCTTCTTAAAGATGATATGTGATTTATATTAATCAAATACCTCTAGTTTTATATGATACTGGCAGTAATGCTACACTAGAATCACTATTAATTAATTCAATCATATAATCAAGTTAAAATTTTCGTGTGTCCGATAAAGTTCATCATGATGGTACTGTTGTGAAAATTAACTACATACATACACAATATGGGATTATTTGTAGAGATGCTAAGACTGCCTGATGAAAACACGTGTGAGACAATCTTAATTTTAGTGAAAATATTGAATTGTAGATACCCATTTGTTTGTACAACTATATAAAATGTATGCACATATATTGACATAATATTGTGTATATTGTATAAAATATGAACAACACGTGACGTCAAATATGATACTAGAAATCATCGTTAAGGGATAGTAGAATTCAAGTATTGTGGAACCAACAATGTTAAAATGTTATTTCTTATGTTTAGTACTGAAATAATTGAGATGAGCAGAACCATTTTCACTTCTATGCTTACCTCAACTTTATTTTCAATTGGTAATTTAAGCAAGAAGTTGCATTAATAGTAATTATACTATTGTTATAGAAATCATTCATCAATGCGTATTTTTACAATTTTTTTCTTTAGTTCACAATGGTTCATGGGGTCCTCAAATCGTGCAACGTTAATTTAATACATTTCCCGACGTCATACAATGCTGAAATTATACACACCGACGTAAGTCGGGTGACAACACAATATTTCGTTGTAACTTTCATATATTTATATATTTTCAAAGGATGTTTTAATATATTTTTATAACATGGACTTCGTTATCTTAAATACTTCCATGCAACGTTGTTGCGTTTTACTGGTTGCAGAACACTTTAAGATCTGTGTCACAAAATATTAGCTTGATAAAAAGTATCCGAACACCGAAATAACTCGAAAAAAATAATAATATTTTTTTTTAAAGACATACTTTTCTTAACAGTTGATACTGAAAAGTAAAAATAATTTTGTTTATACATGAACAAAAAGAAAAGTATGGGGCGCACCAATTCAAGAATTTATATGAGAACGCACCCCATACTTTTAGTCATGTATCGTTACTTCTGTTATAGAGTTGCTTTCTCGTCTGATCGATACATCCTCTTGATCGAGACAAACTGATCTGACATATGCAAGGTGTTCCTAAAGTCACTATTCTTTTCAATGAAGGAAGAAAGTTAATTCAATTAAGTCTACTGCTTTTTAGCGTAACTTCAATATCAAAAACTGTACATATCTCAAGTCACGAACTCCGTAGTTTTGTTAAGACACGAAATTCAAGCTGCAAAATGCTGCCTGTAGTAAGCAGTTAGATCTACTGCTACCCTGATGCAATTAAGTTAGAGTCTTAAGTAATTTACTTCACTTTCTAGAGCTCTAGATTTTAAAAATTTCCATGCTTATTAGTATGAAACGGCATACATTTCTTTTGGGTTCATTCACTGGCATATGAATATGAATATATTATGTGTAATGTGGTATATTATGGTGTTCCAGACGCCCACGTTAACTTTGATTTGTTCTAGCGTTCGATACAGACACCCTTTGCTACTAAGATTTCGTGCAGTAATTAGTTCACTATGCTCCATCGATTGGCACTAGCTCCATCGATTAACATCGATTGTCAAAAACAATATGAAACTTACCTATACTGTTCAGACAACCTCGCGAATACTTTGTTCTCTTCGCCGGAGGAGGAAATGGGGACGCAGAGACCCTAACCTTTGCCAAGTACTATCCAAAAATTTGCCTAACAAAACTGAAAAATCCTGATAAACCTCAGTCAAATGTGGCGACAGAACTCAAACTTATGTGCTTCACCAGAGATGATCAGGAGTCCTCGCCTGTTATAACGGAAGATGAATATGAAGTGGACTTAAATCCTCCTTAAAGTGCAGAATGATCAAGCTTATAACCGAAAACACTACCTCCAGGATTTTACCTTTGGTCCTACTAACGCGAATGTTGAGGTAGTATCCTCAACTGAAGCCATGACAATCTCCTTTTCACTTCCTATCTCAAAAGTTTAGATAATAACATTTCTCTGAGTTGAGAATGCTCTGAGTAGATCTTAAATAGACATTAAATTATGAAGTAAGTTGAATGAACAATAAACATAAAAGCATAATAATTTCGCAATATACTAGACATACATAAATAATTGGTTTTATTTCATTAACATCACACTAATCAGACTCTTAATTAATTTGCTTATCTTTCTCGTCCCTTCACTCCTTTAGTCACAATATGGACGTTAATCATATGTTTGAAACCTATGAAAATCGCTGAAGTCAATATTGATTGGATATAGTAGTTCACATCATTACCATCAGTATAGATAATAAGTTTCCTCTTCCTATGCACAGTTGCGAGCGTATTTCACACATGATACACGATTCCTTAATTTCAATAAATATTTCTTTGCTTACATTAGTAGGCTAACAACAGACAAAATAAAACAATTCGACGATGATCTAAAGTTGTTTTTGCTTTCCACAACTATAAGCGTGACCTAGACTCCTGTTGTCTGCAATGGAGGAATAGGTAAATGAGACCTAATTTAATGTTTATCTCAAGGTATTGGTCAGCGCATGGACGTGCAAGTTATGTAGGCGTTTGGGGAAACAGAGAGACAATACCTACTAACTAAGGGAGACATAATATCTGAATGTGTGAGGTCGATATTTCAATGCTAGATGGCAATATCCTAGTTTTCTTGATTTAGAGTTGTTTCGCACATTTATTTAACTAAATATATTCACATATTTTCTCGTAAGAAAGAAAGTGTATCATTATTTTGAAAGTAAGAAGTTACTTACTTCCTACATGTATGGAACACCTTCCAAATAAATGAAAAAAAAATGACGTCATAACGTTGCTTTTGAAAGTAATTTAAACATGGTAAGACGTGAAAAGTAGCAAGTAAGTGATTGTCAAGCTATTTAATTCAAGATTTCTTTAAGGTCTCTCCGGATATTTATTTTCACAACTTTCGAGCAAGGGTTATTCTTTTATCTCACAGATGGGTAAGAAATATGGTTCTACATACTATTACAAACACTTGAGAACATTTTGTGGGATATCTTTCATATTCTAAGGGGCCAATGCCAGTACCGTCTCCTACCTCAAATAAACATATTTTTTGAAGATTGATACATTGACTAAATGGGAAAACAACAGTGTCTCATAGTTCCGTAACTTCCCCAGAAAAACAAAAACAAATCTTGAACTCTTTGGCTTTTGCCCTACACTCTTTAACTCTCTCAAAAATTAAAACAATGGCAATCGAGACTAGATAATTAATTTATTATTAACGCATTGTTCCTAAGACTTTTACTGCATCATAATGCTCGAGACCCTTAAGTCATTAACTTTACCTTCCGTTAAGAATATAAAATTGAACAAGATTAAAATTTACCATCGCATACATTACCTAGTATTAATACTAGAATCAGAAAAGTTAGCTGGATTCGATTCCAGACGTTTCCAATTACAATACTGGCAATTGTTTACTGATATACCACGCTTGGTTATTTGTTGAAACCTGAAATCATGACATACTGTAGATATATTGAACGAGCAGTAAGGAAAATGCTGCTGGTACCATTGCCTTTGTATAAACTCCTTTTCTAAAATATATCTATATTATAAAAACAATTTACTTCATTCCTAAGTTGGTTTAGATATGTACATATATATGTGTGTGACTTATCAGAATCTCCAATGTTATATTTGTGACGTGGGCAGATTTCGCAGATACGGTCTCCATGTTGAAGGCCTTTCTCTATTGAAATTCTGCTTCAACATCTTCAGTTGCTGGAATTTATTTGAATATTTTTTTGGGTCTTTGACAGCGTTGTGATATGAAGGAGAAGTCTACAGGGAACTAGAGAGAAACGAAGTTCTGCCACATCTTCCCTCGATCCCCCCTGGTTTTGCAGAAATAGTTCAATGAAACCAGTTCAACGTTCTGACAATATCATAGTTACACATTTCTTCTTCGTAGAAAACTTTCTATATATCCTCCTGAGTTTTTTCATAACTCTTTTATTCGTTCCTCGCTGGAGCAGCTGCAATATGCAGATTTTTTATGTAACAGGTGGTTCCTAGTGGAACAGAACATTTTACAGTAAAAAAGAAACGTCAGTAGCAGAATTCTTCTGCTTCTATTTGTGTCACTTGACAGGATTCCTCTTCCACACTTAGTTTCGGCTAGGTTGACTTTTATTTTATATATTGAGACATGAGAATGAAATGTCGCTCAATACACATTTGTATATGTAGGCAGCCTCGAACATATGTACCATCCTTCTATTGTTAAATACGAGGTAGTATAGGTGTAGTTTTAGTACGATTCACATTTAGCTAACCCACAACATGGAAACATATATTGAATTACTGAGACTATACCACATATTCAATCCGTCGTGACGTACTATAGTTAAATTTGAAAGCTCCACTAATTAAATTAATAATATGCATTCATTTCCTGCATGTATAGAGAATTGAGATGAACGATTGGTTCATAAGATAAGATAAAATGAATCGTATGGGCGGTGACATTCCTATGGCTTACATCCTTCCCGAGCGACTGGTTCATATTTAATGTAATGATTAGAAATTTAATTAAGTCTTGTTGCAACGAAAAGGTAACATTTTACCATGTTAAAGACTTTAAGTCTTAAGGCAATTTCCCTACATCGTTATGTTAAGTTTAGCTGCAATCGTATTTATCATTCCTACGTAATGTTCGAATATATGTTTAATAGTTAAGTCTTTCAAACCTGGAAATGGTTTATAATTTAAATCTATTGTGGTTTAAGCTCTAAGTAATTCTACCAAACCTGAAGCAAATTATTCGAACCGCAACACGAAGCGCGAATGTATTAAGTTTTTATAATTCTCTCTTCTTACCATGGAAACGGTAAACACTTGAATATTCTGATGCGACTAAATCATGGACGGTTGCTCATAACATAAGGAAATTAATTTTAGGGTGAATAGGTGCAGCCTTTCTTACGTAATATATAAATATGTGTCCTTTTTAAAGTACCGTTTCCATGGAAACAATACAACTTTTCGGTAACGTCAAATCTTCTACACCTAATCTAGCACAAGCCCGAGTATTGTGTAGAAATTGATGGTGACCAGTTCAGAAATATCGGAAGAGTTTTCTAATGTACAACTTGATAGTATTACAGCAGAGTGAATGAAGCAGCAAACAATAATTTTGATCTAAAATAATACGTTCGGAGGTCTATTCCAAATCAGATAATCTAATTGAGTACTGAAGCAGAAGTTACTAGAATAAAAAGAACGGCATAGTCATACCATATATCACCGGGTATACTAAGAATACCCTATGTGCGTACAATGTTTAGAATATTTGTGATCAAATAAGAACATTCCAAACATCTATACATAAGTTAATTTTAACGATATTTTTCCAGTAATCACTGAGAAAATTACTGGTCAAATTACCTTATACCAAAGAATGTTTCCTAAGTTTTAGATTTGTTTTAAGAATGTGTGGAAAATTCGTCTTTTCATGAAGTAAGGAAGCATTTAACGTGCTACTTTTATTATCTTTTAACTATTATTACAGCATGTAGATTTAGAAATGTTTTTACTTACAAGGACCAGGAGCAAATGAAGAAACGACAACGAGAATGGATTTCCCACGAGACAAAAAGATAGAATGTACCGTATACGCTCAGAAAGCGATGCAGTGCAACCGTTGAAAATAACATACTATAGTAACTTAAGTATCACATAAAGTTATTCCACTCATTGTTGATAAAATTATCTCAGTCTATTGTTATATTACATTTTTGGAAAAGTATTGTTAATCATTGGTACCGTATAACATTTTATGATACGTACATGTAACGGTAGACAAGTTATTAAGACGGTATACTTACGCAGGTTAAGTGTCCCATCTTGAAAACGCCAGGAAAGATAGTTCTGCATAGACGAACAATAGAAATTACTACAGTCAGCAATCTTACGTTTCATCACCATCCTACGTCCAACCTTCTCTCCCTTAATCATCTGCAAATCACTTGCGATAATGATGTTTAACGTCCATATATACCTTTCCTATATCGAATTGATCAACTAACGCAAGAGGAAAGACAGCTAGCTCAACAGTTGGAGTAAAAGCAGTAACCTTCTCTGTATATAAAAATATTCTTAGATTAAAGTTGCAACTTCTAACCGTTATACAATGACTGAGAAGTAAGCATGAATCTCACCAGAAGGAAGATTAATCTCAGCAAAGCATCAACGTATGGAGTAGTTACGCAGCAAAAAAGAAATATGCCGAACTTCAAGAACAGGAAATAATTGTATTGCTTGGTGTGCAAAGGTCCTTATACCACTTCGATTTTGCCACAGGTGGAGCCACTTACTTACCTTGTTCAAATGCAACTTATGATGTTTACTACTGTGCTCAGTGCAATGAATCAGACTGATTAGAATACTTTAGAACCGTACTGTCCCAACTTATGTTTCCTGTTTCCAAGATGATACAGTTGCAATTAAGTTTAACTACTTGTACGCTATTTTTCATCTTCTTTTAAGTGTGCGAAACTTAACAACATTAAAAGAAAATGTCCAATTTTCATTGTATGCACTTCCTGTCTTCATAATCTATTAGTATTCGTTTCTGAATAAATAGGTATTCGAAACGTGTCCAAACTTTGGCAATTCGCCCCTAGTTTTTGTTTCCAATTTAACGAGATTCTGGTATTTAACTTATGTCCGAACACGAAGTCAAAAGAAGTAGATCAATTCCAACCAGTTTTGCCATAATTGCGAAGGCATTGGTCTCAATGTTTTAGGTATATTAAAGAAGTAGTAGTGGAAGAATAAGTATAATGCTGATAGAATTGGTAATAGCCTTAGCAGTAGTAGAAGTAATAATAATAAGTAGCAACGCAATGTATTTCATGTAGTAGAAAGGAAATTTGCAAAAGTAAACGAATTAGTATATTAATAAGAACATAAATAGTGGTAGTGGAGTGAGTATACATTGATGCAGTACTGGTATAGAGAGTGTGATAGTATTGGTGGTAGTAGTGGTAGTAGTAGTAGAAGGAGGAGGAGGAAGAGGGGGAGGAGGAGCAGTAGAAGTACTAATATTAGTTGTGGACTTGTGGTGCTAGAATAAGTAATAGTGAATTGATTTTATGAACTTTAATCATTTTTACCTCAGACTGAATATGGAGCAGTGAGACCGATGTGAGAAATATGTCTGCCAGGTCCTATTTTAAAGATAAGGTCTTGGATTACCCTGCTGTGGCTGAGGAACACTCTCAGCATTGAGTCTAAATAAAGATGGCCTACTGCGGGATTCGAATCCTTGATCTTCCGACTACGCTTTGACAACTGAGCCACAGGCGCTCGATATATCAATTAATAGCATTGGTATTAGTTGTAGTAGTCAATGGTTGCCATATCTCTAGTAGTGGTATTACAACAAAATTGCATTAGTTTTTGTATCAAACTAGCGATCCGGGGCAATAACGTCTAGTATAAGAGGTAGAAGGAAGAAAATAATTCTAGCTACATTGAGCTAAAAAAATCGGAATAACGCTTATCAGGGTTACCAAATATTCTTTTTACCAGTGAAGGAGAGTAAAGTTCAAATGCAGGAAAACTGTAGATTTTTCCTTCGAATCGAGGACAGACACCTAAGGTTGGTACACAACTATGGCTAACTTTCATTTAAAATTCGATAAAGAAACACTGAGAAATAGAAGAATTACTTACTTTCATATTTCGGTTTTTACAGGCAAGTTACACAAAATTTTACATGTTTATAGTATCTGGCTATCAAGTTATAACATTTAATGAAAATAGAAAGTGATTACCAAATGATGAATCATTTGTTTGATATTTCGGTAACGAATATTTTATTAAAATTAAGAATTTGGATCATAGGAGTACGAATATGTCCAATTCGGAATTTGTAGCCCTGTTACTAGATAATGTAGGACATTTCAATATATTTAGAAAAGGAGAGAGAATGGGAAGACAAGATGAAAAAAGGAAAACATATCCTCCAAAAGGAGGACGTCTGGTAACCCTGCATTCATCTATGCCTGATCTTTTCAAGTGCAAGGCTGGAACCCTGAACTACTTACTAACTGTATTGTCTTATATTCAATTTCAGCGTAGTATTTGAAAAATAATGTATATGTTTAGATGTAAATATCTCCAAATAGCAGCTTGAAAATATGGCGTTTTTTTAATATCTCCGTTGATCACCAAGTTGTTGAAGTATGAAAAAATTCTTAAGTTTAACATGAAATGAATTACAGAAGCTATTGTGATTAATAATGAAATCAAGATATTGTTCCAAATTCAGCGTTTATATTTACTTCTTTCACAGATTCGTCATACTACAGTGAGCTACGTAGAAAGAGAGTTATTATTGGAAATAAAATATTTTCAATACAATGGAGAAGACTACAAATAAACCAAAAATAAATATCGATTTGGAGCAGAACATTACGCCCAGAAATGAACAAAAGAGAACCATAGCAACAAAAACATTGTTGAAAGCAGCACTTATGGCAGAAGAAAAATATGATGTTAAATAAACTTGTCGTCACATTGGTTTTTCTCTAGGTCTTTCTGGTGACGCCACACACACATACTAACCGACGTATCCTTAACATGCTGTACGCTGGCTTGTAGTGAAACGATAAACAAGAAGCTAAAGAAAAGAACAAGAGGATGAAAAAAGGAACGAACGGAGGACAAAAAGATCCATTAGCAACAATGGTCAGAGTCGAGTAAGGAGGCTATCGGTTTATCGACTGACTACTTGGATAGGAAATCTTTAAACGCTGTCTTCATCGTGAGAGTAAAAGCACGATAATAGTGCTGAACGAAGGCATTCACTGACTTTGGGGTAAGAACTCATCGCTTCCCTTAGTAGAGAAACTACAGAATGTGACTAGGAATATCGTTATTCGAAATTTTAAAGTTGATGAAACAATGAAATTGAATTATTTATGTTTATTTTGACACGAAATATTTCACTACGATGTCCCATTACCCAAACTTACATGAATGTCTATTAAATTAATTTATCTTGTTCAAACCATCATATATTTTTTTCGTATTTCTACCACTTTTGTCAGATGTTTACGACAATCTTCTACGGTTTACCATCAAATGTTATATATCTACCCTAAGTATATGTAAGCACTATAAGTTAACATGATATTGCCATAAAATGTTAAAAGCCCGAACTTTAAGAATACTACAGTATATATCAACACATAATATTGACATGAAAATTCTTTAAGCAAAATATATAGTTGCTCACTACGTATCCATAACATATTCTTACGTAGAAAAAGTATTCCAATTAAAAGTTGGATTTAAAATTTTACTAATTGCGACAGTAATAATAGTAATAATCTATAACCTCTTAATTCCGATAATAATCAAGTTCGAATTTCTATCATTAACATTACACTTACATATATACCATTGCTTCAGTTTTAAGGCCATTGCTTATTTTAACAAAAACGTGAAATTAAACAAGATTTTTTACTTTCAAAAAGTGCAATGAAATTTTGTAAATCCATTTTGGAAACGTCTTGCTTTTGGAATAGACTCGACATCTGTATCCTCATATGCAACTCTTTCACGATATACGTTCCTTGTTGTTTCTTTCACTGGAATTGGTTGAATTTACAGTTTGCTTCACACTTGCAAACAACTATAGAAAACTAAATTAATACTTTATTCATTAAAATTATTTTATACTACATTTGATGTTTTCACTAACGTTATTCGAGCGTTTGGGATTAACTACAGATTTCAAAAATGCAATAGCGTTAACAAAGTCAAAAAGTATTAAAGCCGGGAAGACACTTACTTCCCTGGCAATCCAGATGACTATTTCTCAAAACATGGAACGTGATTTTTACTCCGTTTTGTCTTGTTACACCAGGTGCTTAGTGGAATTGTGCTCCTCCCCGATGAAAATGAGAGCATTAATGTGCGTGATCTTGGGTTGAAAACCGGTGAAATTCCATTGAAAGTAGTGATTCGAAGATCACATTTCCAAACAATATCTATGTCCTCTCATTAGAAGCGCTCAAACGCGTTTAGGACGTTAATAAAAATTAAGCCAATTCACGCCTAATGAGAACTATCAAAGACTTTTAGTATTGCTGAAAAGCCATTTAATATATGGTTCATTCTATCAAAATAATATTACCCTGAAGCTAAACTTTACAGCCAGATAGTAAGATTAAAGTATTAAGATGTTTATAGACAGCGAGAAAGTATTAAAATTAATTAATTAAATTAATAATTACGAAGTGTATGAAGAGTGACCGAATCGAATCAAAGCAGCAATCCGCTGTGAAAATAAAATGGAAACTAATGCGTTTTTAAATTTTATTTAATTTAGTAATTGACTATAACAATAATAATAATATCTCAAAGTGTGTACACTAATGAAATCACGAGAAATAAACAAAGAGCTTTTCAATCCATCAATATTACGAGAGTGAAGTGAATAGTAGTTCATTAATGGTGAACATTATTAGAACTTTATATGGAGGTTTTGGTATGTTTTCTTCCAAATATACTATGCTAACAAAGGGATTATAAATTTTGTGGACGTTGTCAAGAGAAGAGAACGCAATGCAACGAACTCGTTAGGAATTAATTTAGTAGCATATTGACTGAACTAATCCATATCAACAGAAGAACTTGTTTTCTTCCACTGACAAATAAACTTTTCTTTACATTTACGAGGGGGTATCCAAAAGTTATAATTATCACCCGGAAGTTATTGAGCTATGTGTATGACATTTTGCCAGTGTATTTAGTGGTCCTTGTGTACATGACGGATAGAAAAAATAACTCCTTTCCTTTCTTTACACGATGCATTAGATGTCAGTAATCTGCAATATGGAGAAGATTGAGATTTCCAGCGAGATAGAGTTCCTGCATTTGAAGGTGAACAGTGCCCAGCAAATCCGTGATGAATTGATAACTGTTTATGATAATTATTGTCCGTCATATGATACTGTTTCGAGGTAAGGAAGGAATTTCCAAACTACCCACATGTTGTTCACAGACTATCCAAGGACTGGAAGACCATTACGAACGGACGATGAGACCAGAGTGAAGAAAATGGTGGATTTTTTTTGGAAGACCGACAAGCAACCATCCCAATTATCGTCAAGGAAACTGAACTTTGTTATGGTAGTGTGTGGAAAACTATTCACAAGCAACTACACATGACTAATGTGACTGCACGATGAGTTTCACTAAAGGTGTTCGTTTCCTTACTGACAATGCATCAACTTAGTCAAGTTTCGGTCTAGAAAAGAAGGATCTGTGTCTTTGAAATCTTGAAGTATTTTCTCTATTCTTCCGATCTCGCCATAAGCATCTTTTTGTTGTTCCCAGAGAAGAAAAACGTATTGCGGTTCGGCGATTTAACGACAAAAGTAACGTCATTTAATAGTGGAACAGTAGTTCTCAGCGCAATCAACATACTTCTACACTGACGGGCTACGGAAAATCAAGGAAGGACATAAGGAGTTAATTTTTTCTCCGTCATGTACACAAGGACCACTAAATACACTAGTAAAATTTCATACACATAGCTCAATAACTTCCGGGTGATAATTAAAACTTTTGGATGCCCCCTCGTATTTCCCCATATACCATCTCTCAAATCTAGTTCACTACTAATAACCTGCAGACAAATCCACCAGAAAAATAATATATGACAAATCCATTAATGCTGATGGTGAAAATCTAGTTTGTTAAACAGCTGAGCCATTTTAAGACATCACCACACTACGTCATATTATTATTGTTTTAACATTTCCATGGGGCACTAAAAATTCCATGTTGAATATACCTGAGTACAATAAAAAAATATAAATTTACCAGAATAAAGAAAAGTATTTCTTCCTGTGCCGTTCTTTTACCAATCTACTTTGAAAAATCGTTTAACAGAACACGTTCTTTATATCTTTCTTGTAACTTTAACTATCCTAATTCTTGCGGTTTATTCCAGCAATAAAGCAGTTCGTTAATTCAACATTATTAGTTATGTTAATCGAATTTCTGTAGTATTTTTTTTTTATATATAAATTGTAATTTAAATAACATATTCTGTTGAATGGAGGTTAAGACTAGGAACCACAGAGCAATTCATTAAAACGAAAATTTAGAGGTTTTGTATTCGTATTAGACCATGTTATCCGTTATAATTCTGGGATATAACGGTCTTTAGCGCCAATAAGATTAACTTTTAAGGTTCTTCGCAGTTGTGTTTGTTCAAGGAAATAGTCTAGTTCTTCTTTTTTCTTGGTTAATGGAAGATCAAGTAAAAGCATAGAATTCATTTAAGTACATATCTATGTACGAAAGTAAGAAAGTAGATTAATTTTGATCTTTTGCTATTTCTTGTTAAGAGGTAGATCTGCTTCGAACGTTTTTCACCATTTCCGAGAAAACCCATTTTAATGTGTGGTAAAATGTATAACTTGTATTTGAGGCTAAATAATATTTTGTTGCAGCCACATGAATGAGAGAAGACGCCCCTATGTGAGTGTTCTTCCAGTGGTAGAAAAGTTAAGGTGAATTTTTGTCCAAGTATGAATTGGTTTTCGAAACTCGAGAAACTCCTGGAAAGCCTGCCCATTGTGTCTGGAAGCTTACTCAAGCTTGCGTACCTCTCCAGAATCGATTGTTGGAAAAGATTTCAAGTTATTTTCAATCTTATAACATCGCTTTGTTTTTTTACTGGCTGTTAGCTATCATGGGTAAGGTTTCCCATTGGCCCCGATAGAATGAAAATTGCAACCTAAAGACGAGATAGAGTTTAAAGTAGATGGCAAACAAGTAACTCCAATCAGTTCCCACTGGATAGTAGTGATCTCAAAGAGGTTAGGTCAGATCTACTAGGATCACGGATCAAGTAGAACTTATTTAGTGCCGAGTCGCTTAGGGTTATGCCCTTTCAGGACACAAGTCACCTAGAATCCAGGCTACTCAGTTCCGGGCCAGGTTCGGTTTAACTTTCTTGGATCACGCTTTGGGGCTGATAAACTGTCATTACCATCGGAAATTAGTATGGGGGTCACAAAACGCTACAAGCAAAATATTCATGATCTTGGGGCACTTACTCAATGAAGTGCTTGCAAATTCATTATTAATTAACGACTTTTGCCGATGTTTATTGGTCAGTTTCGAAGTCAGAATAAATCAGATATGAAAATGATTGGACTTCTATTTTTTTCAGTTACTTATGTTGGATTCGATGTTTTTATAACACTTCCTCGAATCAAAATGTGCTTTCTTTCAATCAATAAAATAAAAATTAAATAGTTATAAAAGATTATTTACATGCAACCAAACAAGTCTTGTTCTGTTTGTAGACTGTGTCATAAAATATTGTTTACCTTATAACACAACATTTTGCAAAACACCAGAAAAGATGTTTCATAAATGCAAGAGCATTTGTGCGAAAAGCTATCTCTGTCTCGAATTATAAGATCTACAATAATTCAGATAACAAACCTTCCGTGGCCATGATTCACTTGAGAGAACGTTTGCTTCGCATTCAAAACACGCAAAGCATCCTAACTAAGATTTTTCCAGGGTGATGACAAGATGGTACTTTGAAAATAGGCCCTAGCCAACTTCCTTTCTGTATGTTTTCCCCTTCTAATATCCCTTTTCCCTGGGTTGCTTGAAAATGAGCGGATTGTACGTTGACTCGGATCAGTAAATCAAATCCATAAAATAAATTCTGTTGTGTACAAAATGATCCCCACAATCAGCGAAACTTAAATTTTCACACTCTTGGTCATAGTAGATTCTTAGGCAGCCTAAGAAACGTAAAGAGTACAAAAAGAAAGGATATTGAGAGAATTGCAACAAACAAAATAATGAAAATATTCTTTCGATAAAGAAACGAATGTTACAATTGCAGTCAAATTGATTTTCCAATACACCCATGCGTATTTTTAAATGAATTCTAGATACAGTGACTTATCTATACCTAACGAATATATCCTCCAGTGTTAGGTCTTCACACCTAAATATAAAATATATTCCCAGCAAAGTGATATACCGTACTATAATATAGATGTATCCATATATTTCCAATGCTTTACACACTTTATTTTGTTTAACTGCTTAAATATTCGGATAAACATATTTCCTGAATATGGAAATATTTGTGTTTTGAAAGTGTTAATTACGATGTTCATGGAAATTTTTGGATCACCCTGTATAGACCTATATAATATATGGGTTGCTAGATCTTGTCTTTATGGACAATATAATATACGACGTAAAATGATTCTCTATCTCTATTTTCCTTTACATGTCATTTTTTAAAAAATATTTTAGTAAGATATTCATATTCACAAAATGGTTAGTATTTCTCTTTTCTAAAAAAACTGAGAGCACGAAAAGTAAAGAAAAAAGTGAACAAAGTTCTTTTTTTTAAGAAAAAAAAACTGAATAGAAAATGAAAGGACCAAAACGAGAGGCGGTTGTTAAATACCATTCTTTTCGTGATTGTGGACCGAGTCTATTCACGAATTCTCAAAAGGGAACGAACGAGGCCACCATCTCTAACCATGGGTGTTCGTGCTTTGGGACCGTAAATCACCTCTTGGCCGTGAATCTCTTGTCCAGATAACTTCAATAAGTTGTTTGTTCTGTAGCAGACTACAATGTTGCCGGCTTGGAGAGGCAATACTGAAACTGCAGCTAAATAAAGGCTTTGGTTTATTTATTTCATTCCTCATCTCCTATTTGTTATCTTCTTCTCTTTTCTTTTTGAATTTTATACTTCTTTTTTTTTAAAGAAAAAACGAATAAAATAAAACCAACGTTTTCAATGGTTCGGCAAAAACGAGAAAAAAACCACGTGATATGTTACATGTTACTTATTCATTATAGCTGTCTGCGGTACGTGACTTAGTGTGCTTGTAAAAACTCAAATGAAAAATTCTTTTGGAAACTATTTATTTTTACTAGCAGCCAGAAAAATCCTCTCTCATTGCTATCAATAGAACGGAAAATATATGTGTAAATCACAACTAACAACACGTTCAGGGATGTCACGTTTTGTGTTTCAGATACATACAGGCAAACGTATGATGAGACTAGACCATAATGTTTGTGTGGGGCTTGTTTCTTCTTCAACTTGTAACTAGTATTAGTTAAACATGCTTTCAACATGCACCAGTAAAAATGTACAATTACTAAGAGTTTATCTCCAAACCTGCTGCATGGTTTTCCTTTTAAATACACTGTTCATAAGATTTTCTGAAAGCCTGATATTTAGATTTCTGTCAAACTATTTTGTCAGTGTGAATATCGCAGATTTTTTAAGTTATGTAAAAGTAAGCAATGTAAACAAGATTTTGAATTTTTGGATCAACTGAGACTACCCATTTAGAGTCAGATCTGTTTATCTTCTCTCAATTTCCTATCTGTTACTTGGTGTCACTCATGCCGAACTACGACTGAGATAATGATAGTGTGCAAGGATTGTTCCTACATTCGATTTGAAAACCGAGAAAATACAGAGTGCGAGTTGAGCATCTGATATTTCACCTTAAGGATTCGCAAAATTGTAGATATTGCGTATGGCTTTCTAACATTATTTCATTCTTAGTTATGCTGTACAAACATCAGATGGCATGAAACATACGGAGATAATGAGAATACGCTACATATAATTGAAGTGTCCAAGAAAAGACGGGGGTATGTGCATGAACGGTGATTTCTTGTAAAACACACTTACTCCCATGTATTTCATATTTTTGAAACCACTATAACTTGGTGATGATATGCGCTTTTTCATTGAAACTCTCTCATGTGTTAGCTGTCATTATGTGGTACCTGTTACGAGTAGAAACTCATTAAAATAAGTTACATACCCCCTTCTTCCCCTGTGCTGTTTAATTATTTTTCTATGACACGTAGGCTAACTCATAGATTAAGTTCGCTCGAAATTATTATTATTATTTTGTAACTGGCCCTTAGGGCACGGAGAAAACTCTTATGAATTAAGCTACAAGTTGAATTGTATCATCCTATTTTTATCCTGAGTAGACCTTAAAACAATTTAAATGTAACCAAAAGACACACAACAAATTATGAATAAGTCTGTAAAAGGTGTTGCTCGTATACAAGTGACTGTATTTCGTACCTCACAATACTAATGAGTTTTGGAATCGAGAAAAGAAAAGTATGTTATTTTCTCTCGAAATATTCACCATCTGCAGCCCCAAATCTCTTCCAACGATTCACAAGGCTCTCAATTCCGTCTCTCAGGAAAGGTGGTTGCATTAAAGCAGTAAAGTACCGGAAGACATTTTACACACTATGTCTGTTTTAAACACCCTGTCTTTCAGAAAGTGACTTAAATGCATAAATACATGATAGTCTAGTTTTAACTCCAGCAAACATGGAGGGTGCGGGAGTAGTTCATATCTCACAGTCAGGTCACTCAGCTTCTGTTTGCTAAGTTTTCCTATTTGGGGTTAGCGTTTGCCTGTTAAGGGCAGAGAACCATTCCTATTGGCCATCGATGGATGCTTATTATACATTATATTATATTTATAACAGTGGATAGAGCCAAGCTGATTTACTATCGCTATTTAGCTGTAAAATTTCAGATTCAGATTTCGCATAATGTTATTCTACTGAAATCAAATTTCGTTCACTGACCTCGGGAAGTGACAGAGAATTGCGCTATGTAAAACCTGCATCGTACAATAAAGCATTAATCGAATGTTCCGTTCTCGAATCCAGGTGAATACATCGATCTACTTTCTGTTCATTATTTAACAACCGTACATTTTGTTGACTTACTAAACATCTCACATAAATACCAGATTTCATGGTTCAGTTATAGTCACAGACTTTCGAACGGCGGCGCTGGGAAGATAAGTAGTTCGATTTTTTCAGTGCCAAGTTACTTAAGCGAAGGGTTTGGCCGTTAACATCTATCCTTGCTCATGGAAGAGGAATGGTGAGGAACGTAATCAGTCAGACATATGACAGACTTAAGCCATAGCTGCTTGTTTAATACTTCCCAATAAGCATAGAATATAGTCGCTCCCTATCTATATTGTTTTTCCGTAAACTGATCAAGATTGAAAAATGTAAGGATATTCATTTATGAATACCGTTATGAAGAATTATTTCGATAAAACTCAACCATACTGCTTTTGTATCCCATTGAAATTGATTAATAGGTCATAGTAAAGTTTTACGTCGAATGATTTAACTCATTACTTTAGTCTCTTGTCCATAATCAAGTTATCAATGATCTATAAATCTGCATTTTTCTCCTTAAACCTTTCTGCGTGGTAATTTATCAGTCTCTGTATATTTTTGTAACAATCTTTGGCTATAAAATAATCACCGTAAGAACGTAAACACTGCAGATATAGAAATTCTATGAGTTGAATAATAACTCCTCACTTTTGAAAATACTTTCCTCTATGACGTTAATATCTCAGGATAAAACTGAAGAGAACAGTGGAAAAAAGTCTCTGGATGATTTCAGTCAATAAACCGATAACTGTGTGTTCTGATCTGACAATTCCAGCTAATGGGCCTTTTCCATTGTGGCTTCCATTGATTTTTCTTCCCCCTTCCTCTGGTTCTCTCTGTTCGAAATGTGCAGAAGTACTCAACTCTAACTTCTCATTTGAAATGATTGACATCATCCAAGTAGTGAGAGATTATGTGGTTCAACAAATGACAGAGGAATTCCCTTTTAGAAAGTACGTAACTCAAAGGCTTTGTTTGAATATTTACCTAACAAGTATTCCAATATTGAATCACACAGTATTCATAGCTCGGTGCTGTGACCAACATGTCTGATTTCGAAGCATCTCTGAGAAGTTGATACTAGTTCAAGCTCTGATGATGTCCATGCTGACTGAGCTATGTCAAGATCGGTCCTTCTAGAGGAACCAACACCAGGGCAGCATTAACGATAACGACATGTTCTCTGTTGTCGACATATCTAGGGACACCTTCCTTTAAAGTCAGTTGCTAATAAATAGACAATGACAAGAACAAGAGCTTCATCTATACGTTGGTCATAATTTACAACAACCCAATTTTCGAACATCAAATATTTGAATTATTGTACTTTTGGAAGATAGTCACAAAACATTCGCATTAGATGCTCACAAAACATTCTGTACAAAAACAAATGTCCTATTTTGGTTGCATTGCGGAATACTTCCATTTTCTTTTTAAGTTCCTAATTTCCTATGAAAGCAAAAATATTTTTATTACACTAAATTCGTTTTAAATTTTTAAAATAACCGAGCCATAACAAATGATTCATCATAATAGTATTTTGAATCTATTTTACAAATAATGTACATATTTTTCATTG